>JBCEWB010130283.1:0-11247 GCA_039654565.1 Peronia peronii | reverse complement strand
CAACAACAACAACAACAACAACAACAACAACAACAACAACAACAACAATAACAACAATAACAACAACAACAACAACAATTTAAAAAATTGTCTTTCATGTTGATTAAAAAGACTAGTCTCTCAATAGAACTCTTGATCTCTGATGAACTACATACGATAATATCAGATAATATTTCAGTGCCTCATGGGCATATCATATTACATCAAAATAGACGGCAGATAAAAACATCCATCATAATTATTCTACACCAAACCGGCCCCTGACCAACGACAGGAATCCTTACGCCATACCAAAGGGACACACACACAACAATTTAATTTAATATCTACATTTGCGTATTTATTTGTTTACTTATTTTGCCGTTTATCTCATGCAGACGAACATCGGAAAAGGTAAAGTTGCTGTTTTTTTTTTCTTGGGTGTCAAATATGTAGCTTTGGTTACGGACAGTTGGTTTCTCCTCAGTTTGGTACTTTTTCCATTTCATCCATCTTTTTATTGGTCCCCAGTGGTCCTAAAGTCTGACTCCTTTGCGGTGTAGGCGCTCTTTTCGAGTATTATCATCAAAATTCATCTACACCACCATCTTAAGTCACCTTTCTGTCGGTCACGTAAAAATAGATATTGCGGTCCTCAGTGCTTACTGACCTGACATTTGTACAGAATGAGTACAGTCATGTCCCTTCTCTGGGTCACTTATACCACAGGATGAAATGCAATCTAAATCACTTGGTGTATTTGCACCGACTTTTATTTCTAGCGTCTTCAAAGATTAGAAGTTATTGTTAAAAGAGTTGATGAATTCTCGCGCTACTGATCACAAGCAACAACCCACATAAACCAAAAAAGGTTTTGGGTTTCAATGATGAGACTACGGTTGATTAACATTCAGTATTTGAAATAATTGAACTATGCGCTGTACCACAAAGTGTTTCTTTTTCTTCTTATCTGATAATGACACAAGAATGGACTATTGCTTTTATTGTTGTTGTTGCTGTTGTTGTGCGCGTGGCCTATAGGTCTCAGAACTGTAAATATAAAGTCGCTGAGGACAGTTTGAAAAATCCCGGATTTTTTTGTATTCCCCTCATGCCTCCCAGCGCACTTAATGCGCTCTGTAAGTACTGCGCTCATCAAATACGCTGTTTAAGCCTGTCCACATCAAAGAGTTGCTATTACTTTTCGAAGATCATCTTACAGATGGATGGCTTTGAGTACACTGGAGTTAACAGTTATTTCTTCTATATCAAATCACTTATTTTGCTTATTGATGAAATCTTTTGAATAAACACTGTAGCTATCAGTACCATTAAGTAGGAGATTAATGAAATAGGAGATGTATGATCAACCGCGTATGACATCCCGGTGGATGCTGTGTTCAGTGCAATGGATTAAATATTACAGTTAACATTCCTCCTTCTCTGCACACAAATGAACATCCGGTGTTCAAATGATCCAGGTGATTTTCTTTAGTTTTCTTTTTTTTCTTTCCCTGGGAGAATTTCGACAACAGTTGCACACTTACTTGTTGGACCATAAAAGACACGATATGATTCATCCTAAGACCCTGATTTCTTTATAGATTTATTATTATGTCTTTCATGTTATAATTAAAAGGTCCCCAACGAACAACGATGATTTCTGTGTTACTTTTTTTGGATTTACTACGTTGTATCGGATAATTATGAAGTATCCTTTTCTTCATCATTTCTACATTACATGATTCTCAATACAAAACATTTTCTTTGGACACACATGTGACAGTCTCCTGTCTCACTTATTCTCTGGCCAAAGGTACCTGACATCGATCTATAATGCCAAAGATGTATACAACTGACCATTTTTTCTAACGGAAAAAACTTCCACTACTTCAAATCCTATCGAGCCAGTCTTTTCAAACTTACTTCTAAAAGGCAAAAATCAATTTTGAAAGACTACAAACAATAATTCAAGAAAAATACTTTGACAGAATTTCACTGAACATTCGGATTCGATACCAGATGCTTTCTTTCCCAACAAAAATAGATACTTTGCAACATTTTGCATGAACGTATCACCTCATCAGATTGACAGGCCGCAATAGAAATAAACAGTAATGACATCCATATCAATAAAACAACAACAATGTTAGAGAGAATGAAAGGAATGATAAGAAAATCAACGATCATCTCAATGAAAGCCAAACAAAGATATGAGTAAAAGGAGCAAATAGATTATAGATTATAGATATTAAAGTAGTAAGTTCAAAGCAATACAGAAGTTTCGCAGTGTCACTTTGAATTAGATCTACATGACATTTTCATTCTCTAGCTGCAGCTATAAACGTGAAGGTCGAAACCTGACATTATGTCAAAGACACAGAACAGTCACATGTACATGTGAAGCAGATAAGCCTGTTCAAGTAATGTATAGATCTAATTATATCTCTCCTAGTAAAAAAACCTATGCAAAGCCTTTCAACGCGTTCTTCAATGTACCAGTACGTGATTTGTACCAGTGAGTGATTTGATTCCTCCTAAACTCGTTGTAATGACCTCCGTTATCTATGGCCAATTCCTTGGCTTAGATTTTCACTCTCTCGTATAATGTGCTACCCTGGGAAAATAACCTACCTCAGCTTCACTGAGATAACTCAGTGTAAATTTCTGAAAGTTGTCTCACCCTGCGTGCGCAGTTCATAGTTGTTTTCAGCTTTGCTTTGTCGGTGGCTTTTGAAGTTTTATTTGTCGGCAGTATTATTTTTCTTTCGTGAATATTGCATGGGACCAAAATTAATACTAGCATATTAAGCCAAACAAAGTGCAAGATGTTGCAATCGTATCTGAATTCACAGTAACAATAACGTCACACGACACAATGGCTTTTATATTCCACAGCCAATGAATCTCAAGTTTATCAATCCTTTCTGATGAAAAGGCTCCTGTCTGGAGCAAGTTAAGGACTGTTAAAGGGAAAAGTGGAAGGGACGGGGGAGGGAAGGAGGGCGGTGCAAGGAGGAAGTGTTGGGAGCTGAACGAGCTCGAAAATTCTTAATCATGCGCGCACACTCAAAATGTCGCAGATTGTACTTACGGCTGAAGCAGATTATGACATTGCACTTATTCCTGAAGGAAGTATGACATTGCACTTATGACTAATGTCGAGTACAACATTGTACTTATTACTGAAGTCGAGTATGACACTTCACTCTTATTGCTGAAGTCGAGAATGACATTGAACCTATTGGTGAAGTTGAGTATGACATTGCACTAATTGCTTAAGTCGAGTATGACATTTCACTTATTGCTGAAGTCGAGTATGACACATCACCTATTGCTGAAGTCGAGAATGACATTGCACTTACTGCTGAAGTCGAGCTCAACATGCAATAATTGCTAAGGTCCAGTACAAATTTTCATTTACATCTGATGCAATTCTTATCGAAACTCGTATTTCAGTTTACGTTCAAATTAGGAACGCCTGTTTCAATAGCTGAAGTTATATATACATTATAGCTTGCAAACACAAGTACATGCTTCAATCTGATCAACAAATAGGTCAATAATTATAAGTGGGTTAATGTATGATCAGCAACGATATGAAAGTATAGCATAGGTTGAAATGCATGTATGTCGATAATGAGTTAATATTAGCAAGTTAGTGTTGGAATAGAAACACGTAAATTAGCGACCTACTGACTACTAGCATTAGCAATAGTAGTTGTTGAGGAGAACTCGATAATGGCATTAGTTTCATCAACTACTCATCTTGTGTGTGAAAGCTGGTGAGCCCTTTTTATGTATAAGATGTTGTGAGGTAGCGTCTTATTTATTACAATCCGGGTACAATAATATTACTGTAGATTTTTTTCCCGTTTTTGCGGATGGGTTGAAGCAGATGCATTCTATATTTGTGTCCAAGTGGCAATGACTTAGGTTAGCTGTCCTTTCCTGCTCCTGCAGTGATTTTGCGTTTGATGAGTTGCGCCTATTGCTCCAGCTGCTGGTGAATGGCAGTACATGTACAAGAAACTGTGACGGAAGGTCGTGACCCTTTGTCCGTTGTTTACATCATCATATTCAACACTTTATAAACTGACATTTTTCCTCTCTTTCCCTTACAGGAAGTTTTAAATTATCTTATTTTTATCCATGGTCAAATCGTGTGCGTATATGATTCAAGAAGCAAAGAAGAAAAAAATTATAATCTCTTTAAAGTGTTGAAGGTGATGAAGGCAAACAACGGACAAAAGGTCTTGGGTATCAGTTTACAGTTTTCATGACTGGCCGACGGTCGACTATTGCCTTATTGACCAGGCGCATACAAACTGGACACTTCTGCCAAATACTGAATTTCTTTTTTCTTCTTTTTTTAAAATTTGCTTTAACTGTAGACAGTTATAAATCATCAAACTATCATATATCAAAAAGATTGACAAAGACACATAATGGTCAACATTTTCTTTTCATCCAGTGGTATACTGGAGCTAAGCACATATTCACAAAACAGTACTATTCTGTTTAGGAATGATGTCATAAAAAACAAATTTTAGTGCTTAAAAAAATTAGGAGTCTTCGAAAGCTGATATAATCAAAACAAAAATACATCCACTACGGGCAGTTTCTTCTTTCATCTTATATAAATTTCATTTTAATTGCCACACAGATATTTTGGTCTATGAGCTTACTTGTACATCCAGTGTCACAAAATATGACGTTCCCAGGGGCTGAACTCTGTCATTTCGCTTGCAAACATTAAAAATTATACTTTTGTTCCATTTGCTGTGTTAACTATAGGTACGCAAAAATGTCTTGTGGCCAGTAAATGATTTATTTTCTCAATATTCGAATTGCTTAAATCACTGGCGTGCTTGCAAGTCCACATCATCGTTCAGTTTCTTCCTCTGGATCACTCAGAAACTTTTCAGCCAAATTAATTTCATTTGTTTTGCTTGGGTGTGATTTTAGTATTATTTGAATTCATGCTGACAAAATATAAGTTGTTCATGCTCAAATGAAAGTTTACAACAAACTATATTGACCACATGATCAAAAAAAAAAAAAACCCAACTTATATCCGATAGCAACTATCAATACAATGTCTACTAGATTTTTATTTTTCTTTTCTTTGCCTAGAGGTTCATGGCATCCATGCTATCTTGTGCTTGTATAGTCTTGGTGGCCCAGTGGGTGGCCAATCGAACTCGGACTGAGAAGTTCCTGCTTTCTAATCCTAAGGGATTTTGTCCTTGTTGAAAGGACATTTTATGCACATTTCCTGATTCGACACAAATTATAAAGATGTCTGACTACTATGATGAAATGGTTATTCTTGGACTGATAGGCTAAGGATCTCAGCGGTGACTTTTTTTGAGAGGGCCAAAGAGAACACTCCATATGGGCCCGTTCTTTTCCAATGCGATTCAGTCCCATACACTTCTCTCTATGACCCCATCCCCTCCCACCCAGATCTTCCTTCAATGCTATCCTCCTTCTTCGCCCTCCCCCTCCCCCCTCCCTCCCCGCCGCCTTATTAGTGTAGGTTTAAAATGAAGGGTTTGGGAAGGGACCCAACCGCGATACACTTGCTCACTTATCGATCTGTAATTCGGTGATCTCACATGTCAATCTTATTACAGGGAGTGGGGTGGGAGGAGGGGGAGAAATGCAAAATATCAAGAGAATCCTCCTGTCCATTTCTTCTGTATCAAAGCAGAGGCCAGGACCTGCTAATGGTAGAACATCGCTACTATGAGCCAACTGGACGATCTTCTTACACAGCCCTCCCTGTGGAAAGTATACCAATATTTTTTTTTTTATGTCTCACACTACACAGACTCTAACGTGTAGCAAGTTTACAACTACTTTAACAGACTTTTGTGATAAACCATCCAAGCTGTAACAACTACCCCAGCAGCTTTAGCTCTTTATGTCCATCTGTCTGCTTGTTTGTTGTCTTTCATGGTTGCTGACAGCCTTCGGTGCTACATAGATAAAGATATGATAACTTTTTTATATTTTTTTATCTTTTTTTTTTCCTGGTCAGACAGAATATTTCTTTCTCTGGTAGGTCTGCTGTGTATTTTCATAGACAAAAGCTGAGACGCTGTGTGAATGCTGGATTTCAATCATAATGATATTGCAATGGTCCCTATGAGGCGAACACACGAAGCAGATTCAGGGTAAACATATCAGGACAGTGGCATATATATAGAGGAAAAGCTGAAGATTTACCGAGTCTGAACATTCTGCCGTGATCTTCATCATCATAATCGCCAGGCCGTCGACTACCAATAATTTAATATAAAAAAAAAAAGCAAACTATTTATAAATATGAACAAATAAACATGTGAACAAATATATTATACATTTTCAAATTTTCGAACCTGACTGGTTTCTCGTATTGCAGAAAAATCAACGTGTAGTTAATAAAAATATCAAGTATGAAGCCTTTTACATTTAAGAAAGAAGGATTATCTTGGTTTTTAGTGCCTTCTCAATTTGTGAGAAAATCTTTTTGTGAGCAGAAAAATTTGAATTAGGAAAACTTGTCCGGACAGCGGCGTCTCCGTCTGCTATTCATCCGATTTCTAACTGCTAAGGGTTCTTTAACGTGAGTAACGTGCACACGGCACATCTAAAATATATTAGTTTTTATCTGAGAAGACTCGACATCTGACTCTTATGCCCAACAAGCCAGCGGACAGTTGAGTTACTGAAAAAACTGCAGGTTCTAGTCATCCAATCCTCCCCATCCCCCGACAGGATTCGAATTTCGATTCCACTATGTATATTTTTTGCTGAAGAGCAGACGCCTAACCCGTCGGTCACAGCGATTCCCAAATGTGTATTGAGCATGACTGTTGTCTTTTATATCCTTTCACTTAATTATTAGTTATGAGGAGTATTTGCAAGACAATAATGGATCATGTTTAACACCAAATGGATCATCTTCAGGACCTTTGCCATCGCCTGTCTCCCTTTCGATGGTCAAGATCACGGACCAAAGATCTCTAATTACCCCCAGTTTTGAGACTAATTCAATGTTTCACCCAAAGAACGAGTAGCTCTTACCGGCTGTAAAATTTCTAACGCCCACACGGATGATAAAATTAAAGTTAGATAGTCCCATGAGTGTCACAAAGCTGTCCCTGGCCATGTTGGTGAAGGCACACATTCAGTTCCTATAAATAAATAATAACCGTGCCAATTTCAACGATTCACGAGGGCAGACTAACCTCACAACTCACGGCAATTTCACGGGCTGCCACTAATGACACAACTGATGCCCTGCAAGTGGGCTATTTGTGGTAATGAGTCAGTTTCAATTTGCCATAATGAATCAACTAAGTGAATGGTGATGCCACATCTGATCTATTGTTAAACAACTCGTGGACATAAATCCACATACGCCTGTAACTAGCAATTAAATTAACTCTTTGACTCTGTTTCTTTGGAAGATATTCAGAATCTTTTGGAGCCCATCATGGGATCTGGAACATCTTCAATTGTATCATTTCATGACTTTATTCTGACTTATCTCAGCGTACCTTAAATTTTATTTTCATGCTCTTAAATGCCTTATAAAAGGCAGTTTCTATTCCTCATCGAATAATGAATACGATTTCCCTTGGTTATTATCACGAACAACTCAGGCCAGAGCAAGTTCATGGATAGATCGCAGGATTATAGTCTCTTTTTCAGCTTGTACTCCTGTTCTGTCGACTAAGATGATTTTACGAGCTTGATAGTCCTTGAGGGTTGTTTTTAATGTTGCGAACTTGTAGTACATCCCCTATAAAACACGCTTTCAAACAGATGAAATACTAAGTTCCTTTCGAAATATCCTTTTTTCCTCCTAGA
This sequence comes from Peronia peronii, assembly GCA_039654565.1. Classification (NCBI taxonomy): domain Eukaryota; kingdom Metazoa; phylum Mollusca; class Gastropoda; order Systellommatophora; family Onchidiidae; genus Peronia; species Peronia peronii. The sequence goes on along the minus strand of JBCEWB010130283.1, from coordinate 3,405 downwards.
TATCAATGTCCCTCCTGGAAAGGAATGGAGAGAGCTAGTGTGTAAGTTCCTCATATGTCGCCCTACCAATATGTGCAATATTCAGAAACAAAGCATAAGCACAATGACTTTCCCAGGGGGTGCCATGCCAAGGAGTTAGGCCTCTGCTCTTTGCTGAAGACTTAAGTCGAGGGTTCGAATCCTACCCGAAAATGGGAAAGATTTGATCCTGTCTGCATTTTTTTTTTCAGTGACTGAAAACAATCCCCTGGTTTCTTGGGTCGGGAAGCCCGAAGTTTAGCCTTCTCAGATGAGGGCAAATATATTTCAGAGATCCTATATGTACGTTATGCCCTTTCAAGGATCCTGGCAGTTAAAACGCAAATGAAGACTAAGCGGAGACACTGCTGTTCGAACAAAAATTTCAAATTCCAAATCTCTACCCACAAAAATTCTTCTCACCAAACTAAACTCACACTTAAAGTGCAGATAAGAGCTATAGATATTGCATCACTTTCTTGAACTCTCGTGTATATCTATAGCCTTTTACAAAGATCGCGCCTTTCACTATTGAGTGACTATCTATCCTATTGTGTTGCGTCACGTACCAAGTTACGGCTTTATTTTCCTAATCGCGTACTTTTTCGTTCTTTTTTACCTTATACCGTCATTTTTTATAATTGACACGTCTAGCCAACTGCCGTTCAGGTTTGTGACCTTGATTTGGTCTATTATTTTACATAACCCATCCTTAACCTCCGCTGTCCTCGTTTTTTTTTTTTTTCCTTCACGAAAGAACTGTATGTCAATAAGAGGGAATTGCACTTAGAAATGCATACTCACAGGGCGCGGCTCAACGGGCAAAGCACACACTAGTTGAGTGACGCCGCTGCATACGAGGCAGACTGTACACGAACCACAAAAGAGTGCATTCGCCATCAATACAGTCAAAGCACAAAAATAGACTGAGGAATGCACAAAAGGAAAGACGAAATGAAAGATGCATTGATCAAGAATATTCGCTTGACATTTGGTTAGTTAAGAGACATCGTAGGCAGGGTAATTTTAGAGCTAAAAATACGATTCCCTCTTGCTTCAACATGAACTCTTGTGAAAGGAAGAGAAATTTTCTTCAGCGCGATTATCTAGTTTTTTAAACTAATACATTGCTCTTTCCGCCCGTGCGTCTTTTAAGCAGATGGTTGGTCTTTCTAATAGTCCATCCACCCGTCCATCCATCTATTCGTGATAGTATCCAGCAATGCATCCATCCATGCATCCATCCATGCATCCGTCCATCCATCCATCAATGCATCCACCCATGCATCGGTCCATGCATCCATCCATGCATCCATGCATGAATCCATCCATGCATGCATGCATGCATCCATGCATGCATGCATGCATCCATCCATCCATCCACCCATCCACCCATCCATCCATCCATCCATCCATCCATCCATCCATCCATCCATCCATGCATCCATCCATTTATCCACCCGTCCATCATTTGCTCCTCCGTCTAACAAACTACATATGCCATTAAAAACATTATCTTGTGGGTATGATTCCATTCCACTTTGGTATTTAACATGTAACGTTTTGATACAATGATTCACGCTTAGTTTTAAGAACCCTTTTTAAATACCAGCAGCTGCTTGTTGAAGTTGGGCACGGAAAGAATGCACATCTATTCGTTTACTTCATATGCCTCAAATATATTTGGTACTAAATTTCTGGTTGAGAATGAAAATGATGTACATTAATAATCTTCTATTCCAGGATGGATCTGTGGGATCATGTTGGTAAAATTTTAGAATAATAATAATAGCTTTCATGCTATGCAGGGATCTCTATCCTTTGTATGAAGGCCTAAAGTGCTGACTTTGTACCTATTTATTTGTCTTCCTTTTAATTAATACTGCATGGTTCATTATATAATTTTTTTTTTCCTCAGGCTCAAGTCAATACAACGATGGGATAATTGAACACTGTCCCAACTCACTGGCATACTTGGTATATGGTGGAACTGGGCAAATCGACGTATGATGTGGCATGAAAACACATTGCGTTTTTTGACATCCATGAATCACATACTCTCTTTCCACTTGTCCTCTTGTGCGATAATTATGAACATCAGACAATTATTTTTAAATGAGGCAAAATGACAAGGTGATAATAATCCATGCAGAACAGCATAGAAATGTATAGAATTATATATAATATCGTGTCATCTGGTCCTTACAGTATTGAAAGAATACAGTCAAAAAAAAAAAAAAATGGTAAGCCGAACACCTTCTTTTATGATGATTTGAAGCGTTTCGGTTCAACGTTGCAAACTTAGAAAGGGATATATGACCTGAGTGGTAATACGAGAAGGCAACACGCAGACGGGAGGAGTGGGGGGGATGGGGGTGTCATCATGGCATGTAACAAGAGTGGTGTCAGATCACAGCACATTTGCGCCATTGAAAGAAAATGAATGTAAGCTTTTAATCCTCTGAAAGTAGGACTATCTCGCTCTAACTGTGTGTCCAGTTTGGTGAGAACACTTTGGAATTTGGAAATTTAAGCCCAGATAGCGTCGTCTCCGCCTCCTCTCTTCATTCGATTTTTAATTGACAAGGATTCTTTAAAGCGCATGCGGGACCTTCGAAATATATTCGCCCTTATCCGATGTCCACTAGATGTTGGGGTTTTCTACCAAAGAAGCCAGAAGACCCTTGAGTTACTGAAAAAAGATTCTAATTCTTTCCCATTTCCCCTCCCCCCCCCCTTTTTTTTCCCCGGAGAATTCGAACCCGCGACGTTTTCACCGAGTGGCAGACGTCTAAACCCTCAGCCACAGCACCCACCCCTCCTTCCTAATCCCATCATAAGACATGATTTGTCTGTAATACAGCTTGAGACATCGCTGTCAGGGTCTCTTGCTATGTCAATGGAGTTTCTGGGGAAAGAAGAAGGGAAGGTGGGGGGGGGGGGGACCAACAACAATATAAAAGAACATATGCACTGCTAGAAGAAAGCTCGAAATGTGACTAGGAGAGACAAGACCAGAGACATTGTCAATAGAGAGATGAGCGCCAGTTCCGCGACACTCAGAAAACCAAACAGTCAGATGGCCTGGACATATTCTGACCAGGAAGATCGAGTTTAAAAGGCGGGGAAAGACCCAAAGAAATCTTAATTGAGGATGTGAAAGACACACTACGACATCTATTCCCCTCTCCCTCGCTTTTCCTTTTCCCCACATAGGAGTTCTGGCGAACTGTAGACCGCCTACTGTTTCTTTATCCGACGCTGATTTGGGCAACAGCAGAAAGACAAAAGAAAGACAATAAAGAACAGCAAGTACAACAACAACAACAACAACAACAACAACAACAACAACAACAACAACAACAACAACAACAACAACAACAACAA
>JBCEWB010130261.1:0-11247 GCA_039654565.1 Peronia peronii | reverse complement strand
TATCTATCTATCTATCTATCTATCTATCTATCTATCTATCTATCTATCTATCTATCTATCTATCTATCTATCTCCTTATCCCCTCCCCCTTTGTTTTTTTCCTTCCTACGGCAAGCCATAGGTGAGCTGGAATCCTAAGTGTTTCCACATGGAATTTGTGTGTCTTTCATATTCAATGGCCGTCCTGAAATTGAATCACTTTTGTCTATACCCTTTTCTTCTCTTTGTTTACTCCTGTAGTTTCTCTCCCTCTGTCTATGTGTGTCTTTTAAATTCTCTCTGTCTCTCTCTTTCTCTCTCTCTCTCTCTCTCTCTTTAAAACAAATTGCTATTCATTCTGGCTTATGTCGCTTTGTTTTCATTCTTTAAATCTTATTTAATGTTTATTTTTTTTCCTCCACATCTTATACAACACCAAGTATTCAGAATCGGTCTGTAAGCCTCTCTATGTTTAACCAGGAAGAAAGTGCTATTGTATAACCGTCATTTTGAAAAAAAAAATCCACCACCATTAAAAAAATAATAATAAAAAATGACCATGTAATTTTTTTTTTTTGGTCCCCTTATACTGTTCCCCTTTTGATTAAGCTATTGTATTTCAAGACCTTTCTGTTGAATGCCTGTCTCTTTTTCCGGCTCTGAAATGTCTGCGAGGAGAGAAATCGATACCTTATGCAAAATTGAAAAGAAGAGTGGACGTGTTTTCTTTCCATTTAGGCATCTGTTGTCTCTTCGATTTTGCCCTAGCGGGTTTGATATAAACGTATTGACTCTGAAAAAATGTGGAACGAATAATGAATTTTATATTTTTAATAATGCTTTCACTTTAAAACGTCATCATTGCTTGTATTGTTCGGATTAGCAAGAACTAGTGCAAAAATTTAGATTATTTCACGTGTTTGTCATGAAAATGGCGGATGTCTTGGGTTCCATTTAGACATTTGCAGTTTGTTCTAAGACGTAAAACTTTTTTAATTGTTTAATTGTTTGGTCCTACCAAGAGATTTTGCTCATATAAAGATGTATAAAATATAAATAAAAAATGTTTGCTTTGTTCCGATATATACAATGAATAGACTTATTTTAAAATGAATTTTTCTAACAAGATGCGCTCTTTTTTTTTATACAGTATTTAGTCATACTTACTCTCACTCAAAAGTGTACAGTAAAAGTTCTAAGTAAACCTTATTTCTAGAGATGTCTAAAGTTGCAAGAAAAATGCTGATATATAAAGAGGAGAAGAGGAAAAAAAAGATGAAAAAAAAAGAAAAACTTTGTGGATTGTGGAATATATTTGCTTACCTATTTTTTGCTAACCCTAACCCTAGCCCTAAACTAGATCCACTAAATTTAAACAAAGGCGTCTAGCGGGGAGGCGGGAGGGTTTACTGAAACTTAGAAAAATACGATGATTTATGGAGACCTGAAGCTGTACTAAATCAGCTGTGTTTTTGGCAAGAGGTTAATAATCTGATATCTCACCTTTCATCTCCTGAGATCCTGAGGCGTCTGTGCGCTGTGCTGTGCCCTGTGCGTGTGTATTTGTGTCCGTGTGTGTGTGTGTTTGTCTTATGAGTAAGTGGATGTGAATGAGTATGTATGTATACGAGTTTATATTGTGTGCGTGTGTGTGTATGTGTTCACGTGTCTTTGTGTATGCGTATACGTTGTTGTTGTTGTTTTCTAAAAGCTAGTTTCACATGGCTGTATATATTATTATGTATAGAGATGTCTTGAACAACAAAATATAGAAAGTCAATAGTAACTCACAAAAACAAACGAACAATAAATTTTAATATGACAAATAAGATATGCTAAAAATTGATAAAATATGTTTGGCAGGTATTATAATCATGTCTATGTGAGTATGTTTATATAATTTATGGTACCTTAATTTCTCCCCTCCCCCTCCCCTCATCTCTCTCTCTCTTTTTTCTCTTTCTTTCTTTAATTCTTTCTCTCTTTTTCTGTCTCTCTGTCTGTCTCTTTCTGTCTGTCTCTCTCTCTCTTCTTACCCTGCGCAATCCTCTCAAATCTCCCCAAAGTCTGCCCATCATCTTCAGACGCTACTTAATCTAGTTATAAACCTCCCTACGGCCCTGTGGACAAAATGAGAGTGTAATCAAGTTATGTTGATAAAATGATGATTTGAAATTTCTCAAAGCTAAATGACCCTAGTAATTCGTCGCTTGAGTGTTTTTTGCCAGGCCAGCTATTATAGAGAGTTGTCGGAGATTCAATTACGAACATGACTGTCACTGTCAGTGTCTATATGCATTGTTTTGTCAGCTGGTAAAAAGCCAAGCCATTCTTTTGCGCAATTGCTGTGTCTATAATAGTATAATCCGGAATTTGAAAAGAAATCTAAAAGTTCTAGTGGTTCCTATCGTGGCAGTCAAGGAGTTAAGTACATAACTAAGATCATGTTTCGTTGAATTATGTAAATTTCCTTATCGACATCCAGGCTGTAAAACCTCAAGATGTCAACGTTTTCTGTTATGCATTTATTTGTGTATTTTATTCGCTAATGTACAATGCATATTGTGCGTAATGCACATTCTGACGACTTGAGCAGAAAGGGCGCAGATTACTCGAATACGACATCAACGTAATGCCCCGTTCTTGAGATAGGCCTATGTCATGCTAAAACCATACAAGGATCACTTTCTTTCTGCCGGAGATTGAAGAAAATGAGCCCAGAGGTCGAGTTAGGAAGATAAGATCAAGAGAGAGAGAGAGAGAGAGATATTGAGTAAGACTAAAAAATAGAGAGAAGAGGATCAAAGATAAAGATACAAAGACAGAGAGAATATGAGGAGAAGGTGGGATCAGGGACAAATAATTAAAGAAAGAGGACAAAGAAAGATGGAATGAGAGAAAGACAGAGAGAAAATGATGGGATTAGAGAGAGGGGAGAATATTCAATCAGAGAGAGGAGAATGGTGATTAGAGAGAGAGAGAGAGAGCGAGAGAGGAGGAGAGGTTGAGACCGAGAGACAGAAATAGAGAATCGAACATCGGGCCAGAGAGAGAGAAAGAGAGAGAGAGAGACAAGGAGAAAGACCCATCAGCGAGATTCGGAAAGACGGATAGGCTGAAAACGAAAAAGAGAGAGGAGGAAATGTGGCTGAGTCACCTAGACTTACATACGTCATTTTCATTTAAAGCCACCCATACAACCACACACATACATATTCCATCATACACGCTCAGACAGATTTACTTCTGAGTAAGCACGATTTCCTTAAGTGCCAGCGATCTAATTAATCGTTAATTAGGTCAGCACACTTCGTGTAATTGAGTTTGTCTCCCATCAGTGTCTCAGCACATAACAATGATGTTTGTCTACGTTACTACGTACACACTGGGCTCTCTTGATGTAGGCTACTAGTTTCAATGTGGATGTACTGGTACTGAACATTACTGAGTCTTAATGTATATAAGCCTATCACTTTCCGGACGATTTTCTGACATATTGAAATCAAAGCTCTTTCGACAGTAAATTAAAACTAATTTACTTTAGAGTTTCATATTGGAAGCTGACTTTGAAATTGCCATGAAATTATAGTGAATTTCTAAACGCTGTTTGATTTTCATGTAGGTTTTAGTCTTTCAGTTAACGTTCTCACACGTAGTAAAGACGAAACGCTTTCGACAGCGAAATACCCTAATTTATTGTAGAATTCGTTTTAAGAGGCTTTTGTGAGATTTTTGTAAAATTACAGGGAAATTGAGTGGTTGGTAGGTAGATCTACTTTATTTCAATACCCTGTCTACGAATCTTTTTCGTACTGAGCACACAGGTTTCTGTAAAGTGAATTTAGAGGCGGTTTTGGAAACCTGTCTTTGAGATTGTTTTCAAGTCACAGCGAGGTTTCCTGGAACAAGAATTAATGATGATCATTTTGAAACATCGGGCGGAGAAACCATAAATAATAATGGGCATTGCTTTTGATCAACCTTATTATTTCCCTTCACCATTTACCAGCCACAACAGAGTTCTGGTATTGAGCAAGCACAGTGGAAAGGGGGAAAAGTCATTTCTGAGATTTCTGCTTTTTAATTCCGAAAAATGTGAAGTGGAAGGAAAAGGTTTCTGTTTACTTAATATTTTATTATTATTTTCTTAATAATCTTTGTCATGGCAAGAAAAAAAAGTTATTTTTTCTTTCTTATACTGTTTATTCAAAACTCCTAATATGCCTGGCAAATAGAAATGATGGGAGAATCTCAATAACGAGGCCGTTGTGAAGGTGGCTAAGAAACTGCAAAGAAATTGTCACTAGTGTTTGGTTCTCTGATCTTACATTCTAAAGCTATTTCTGACTGTCAGTATTATTGATTTAACTCAGAGTTTGTTTGTTGAATTCCTTTATATATATAGCTGTCCGCCACCTGCTCACCTGCTGATACAGCAATAGGCCAGGCTCACCAAACATTGGTAATTTCAATCATCAAAGGCACTGCAGGAGCAGGGGAGGACAGCCAATCTAAGTAAATGCCACTACAGCATCAGTGCAAAGTACGAGCTTATTCAGTCATCTACATAGGCGAAAAGAACTATGTCTGACTTTGAAATACATTTTGAAGTGGACTTAGAGTTTTCTTTTTTTAAAAAATGCGTTAAAAGTTCATTTATTGCTGAAAAAAAAATCATGATACCCCACGTTGCCTCAGTTTGACGAGCACCTGAATTTATTATGTTGTGTCTCATATTAGTAGTAGATAAATACGCATTCACATACCTACTTTCATCGTGTGCTCAATACAAACTCACGCAGTAAATTACCAAATCTATCCGCTCTAACTCTACACAAGACGACAGGAAACGCTCTGGCAGCATGTTTGGTGTATTTGCGCAACCCGGGAGAAACCCGTGCGGGAACGAAGAATACCATACTGTTCCCGTAGTTACGCAATGCAGCAAACTATGCCAATGCCAGCAAGTTGGCTGCCTGTCTGTGCAAACAGTACTCACTGACTGTGACCGAGTAACGATGTTGATTGTTCTCATTGATTCCAGGAACTCTGTCTTTGACTTCCCAGATCAATTTCCAATGGTTCGATAAGGACTGTTTGATTGTGCAGCATCGACATTGTTTGGTTCTCTCGGATTCAGGCACGCTGTGCCGTTAAGAATGATAAGAGTTTGTCAACAATTGCTTTGTTTACTTCCGAAATCAAATTCCAACGGTTCGATTAGGCTGTGTGATTCTACCATGTCGGCATTGTTTAGTTTGCTGTTCTTGATATTGAGAAATGGTAGAAGTTTGTCAGTAATTAACGACTGCAGTTTTGTTTATTCCGAGATTAATCTTCGATGAAAGTCATGTGATTGTTCATTGTGAGCCCTGATGACAAAAAATGATAGGAGCATGTAAATAATTGATTCCCCTAGCTTCGTTTTTTTCTCATTTGAATCAATTTCAGAATTTCTACTTTGCTCTCTCTGAGATCTATTTCCGCTGGTTTGTTTAGCATGAGGAGTTGTGACATCATATTTGGATTGGTTCTTGAGTTCTTTTTTTCTGAATTTCCAAATATCATACTAGTTTAATAGTAATTTTCAACTATTTTTTTCCATCAATTTCCGGAATTCTGATTTGCTTCTGAGATCTGTTTCATTCTGTGGTACATTACAGCTGTGTAGCTGTGGATACTCACAGCTATCACAGATGACACAGGAATTTATCATTGACCGGCAGTTACTTTTTCCTTCTTATTTATTTCAGGGTCTCCACTTTGCTGTTGAGATCTGTTTCCGATGATACATAAAGCTTGTGAGCTTATAAAATATCACCCTTGAATCATTTGCTATTTGAGGAATTCATGAATTCTGATCTTATAGATATCATTCTAATTGCCAAGGTTTTGGGGGGTTTTTTTTTAGGCTCTTTTTAAGAGGTCGACTTGCCTTCTCAGATCGGTTTCCGGTGGTAAATGAAGCTTGAGTGTTTGGAGATGTGATAAGTTGAACCGCTTACATTTTGAAGTGTTCTTTGGACTAAGGTCCAGATGTGATTGTGATTGGAGTTTCACGGTGACGGGACCAATGTAGCTGTAATCAATCCTGCTAAAACACCGTTCACCAAAACCCATCAATGACTGCGCATGCCGTTTCGTTCTTAGAAGTTGTTCTGTCCTCGGGCCTCCTGCTGTGCCAAAAGGCTCCATAGTTTGCGTGATTGACTCAATTAAGTATTGATTTGTTTACTCTTTGAAAAATTAATGAGCTCTAGAAGAGTTTGACAGTAATCTGACTCATTTTCTGTCTTTCTTTGTGTGTTTTTTTTTCATTGCTTTTAAAGAGCTATTTTAAGAAGTCTGTCTGGTTATACCGGGGTTCGTTTCCTTTGATTGAATAGCATATCTCACAGTCATTTATTTGATGAGGGGAATGATAGTTTTAAGCTTTTGAACTGTAGAATTCATAAGCGTTTATCAATAATGAACACAAATGTTTTTATTGGCATCAGGGGAAAACCACTTTGCAAGACGGCTATGGCTTCTTATGCTTATTAACACGTGAAAGCAGAGATTAATCCTGTCGAAATGTCTTAAACACCTCGCATCATCGAGGGTTCGTCAAATCTGCTGTGTCTGCTCTTTACTAAAAAAAAACATCAGTAAATAAAGGACGTTGTCTCAGTGATTCTCAGATTGATTCATGTTAGCATCAAGAATATTGTGAGGAACTGAAGCCATAATTTATATAGCAAAACAAAGAGAAAACTATTGAGGAGCAACGCTTTGAAACAAGTAATGGAAGAATCTTAGGTTTTAGGATGATGTTTAATTTTTGACGATCTAATGCAAAAATGATCAAGTGTAACACCCTTTTTTTTTTTTCTTTCTTTTTTTTTTTTTTTGATGTTTCATTAAAAATCATGGTAAACGTATTCGCGCTGAGTTATCGCAAATTTCTCTTCACCGCAAAAGAGGCTCGACAGTTTTACCAAAGAACACCGAAATGTTATTCAGAGCCGTTGTTTCAGTGATGGAACCTGGTCCTGTTTTTCACCTCAAAAGAGTTTGGACAGTTACATCATATAACACCGAAACTTTATCCAGTGTCGTCACATCGACAATGGGGAACATTCCTGTCACTGCCGAATGGTTCGAAAACCATACCAAATAACACCAAAACCTCAGTCCGTATCAGATACTAAAGAGCCATTTCGGGAAATCATGTCACGGTCACTTGGATATCTTTCCGTTTGATGATTAACTTTCATTCGGACATAGTTAACATGGGGAGGATCAAGCTGCATGATATAAGTAGGTGAGACAGGCGTAAACCTTCAACACTTTTTTTTTTGCCTATTATAGGGCTGACCTATGTACTTAATCGTATATCGTCTAGGTACTTGTTAAAATCGAGAAGATCAGTAGGAAGTATTAGTATTCTTTAGAAATTGTTACAAAATGATATTGTTTGCTTTGTTTTAGATATAAAGGTTGAGACATCGCAAATCAGCCCTGTTTTATGTCTTTTTAACCTTTCTTGGTGAGTAAAGGATTCAAAGAAAAAGAAGAACCAACAATCAGAAGGCAGGGTAAGAACTGCAAAAAAAATGTTCTCAGTTCTTTGTAATGGTTTGAATTTTTGTCCTTTGTGGCTTAGAATCTGTGCAAATTGTTGTCAGACATTGCAGAACGTTACGGGTGACACTTACCCTAGTATTTCTCTATAGAACAGAGAAAAACTGACTTTATAAGATTTGGATTGAGTCATGGATTGAGCTAGTTTCTTGTCATGATCGGTTGATTTATAGTGGGCAGTCCTAGCACTTGTTTCTCAAAAACCTACGGTTTGTCATGTGAATTAAATATTCTGCAACACCAGACTGATTTTTACCCATTAAATTATAAGAAGGTCGCACTTGGAATGCACTCCAGTCCAGGCAGGGCAGTTATCAGAGACAGTTTGAGAAGGCAAGAGTAGACTGCATAATGCCGTTCCCATCAACACTTGAGCAATGCACTTTGACAGAACCAATCTTTTTTTCCAAAACAAAAAACCAAAAAAATCTGTGCCGAGAAATTGGCATTTCAGATGGACGATATTTCTTTTTACACATGATCGAAGCAGAGCTATTCTGAGAATGCTAAAGGTTGTCTTATACGATTGTGGAAAGTTACAGGAATAGGTGAGGAAATGATCAAACTCTGATGATTGTTTGTTTGTTTGTGTTGGGATTTAACGGTATATCAACACGATTACGGCTATATTGTGCTTAATACGGTAAGGACGTTAGTATGTCAAAAAAAATTGGTTAAAGTAAATATATATAAAATACAACGTTGTACAGGTGTTTTATCAAAGTACGTTAGTAAATTTAAAACAACATTATTCTTGCACACACCTTTGCATTAATTATGGCCAGAAAAACAACACCACTGGTACTGCTTCACATTACCTTCATTAGGTCATACAACCCGGCTACGAAAACAATGATACGCCTACCTTGCCATAAAGCTACGTTTAGATAAGGGCACTATAACTTTCCACAGGTCCTCTTTAGATGCAGTAATTGTGTAATAAAATCCCTCTTTTAACCCAAGAAAGAATTATTGTGTAGAGACTGGAATGTGCGACTGGTGTATGAGACAACGGCGTACCTTTTCTTTGTGAGATGTTGTGAAGCAAAGCAGCTGGAATCTTTTAATAAACTAAAAAGGTGTTATAAATATTTCCGTTTTAGACTCCAAGGTAATAATTAGTCTGCTCTCTGCGGACGTATCTGTTTTCATTATAATCAGTCCTTACATGCGTGGATGTCCGACGCTTTTTGATTGGGTCGTGTTTTTTACTCTGCTCTCGGTGATGTTATATTTTGAAGTATGACATTATAGTAATTTCTGACACTAGTGGTTGTTGATACAGTTGTTTTCTCTTAGCTATCATAGTGACAGCTCGGCCTTTGTTTTCGCAGAAGTTGTAGACAAGGAGGGATGTCTATAGACAAAAACTGTGCCAGATGCTGATAAAAAAAAATTATCATTGTGTTGTAAATATCTGCGTGACTCTTTTGTAATGTATAATTCACTCATGCTGATTCTTTGTTATATGTAAGTTATACAAAATGAACAGATGATTTTTTTTCCCTCCAACCCGTGTAGTTTTGATATGATCCTTAATTTATTTTACTGTTCACTTTCAGGAACTGCATTATTCCAAATTTTAATTTTCTTTGAAATAGCTTAGCTCATCAACCACAGGGCTTTATAAATTCTGGTAGTCTTTTCTCCCAGAACGAGTGGACGCGTTCAAGTGTTTGTAGCAGGCTCGTTATACATAAATGGTTCTATCACAAGTTTACCTGCTTTTTTAAATGTTAAACGAAGGTTGTCGATTCTTGTACTGATATTTTGCTGTGTGGAAAACTATTTGATTTAGATGTGAAAATATAGTTCACAAAATAACAACAACAACAAAAGTGTCTGTAACTGGGAGATACTAGAAACAGAAAGGTGATCTTGGATCAATGTGAAATGCCCAACGTTCTGAGCATCTCTGGAGTATATTTACCTTATGCATATTGTGAATGTGAAGGAGTTTAACAACAAAGCGGATTATTGCAATGTCGGCAGGTAGGTCTGTCCTTTTTATCTTTGATTCTCTCAGCTTTATTCCTCTTCCTGCTAACTGCCACTATTAATCTAAGTTCTATATGGTCATTGGTTTGCTTATGTGATTCTTGCTTCTAGCGGTTTTCCTTGGCCCTCATTGATACGGTTATTTATTTATTTATTTATTTATTTATCTATTTATTTTTTATTTGTTCTTTATTTGCTTGTTCAGTAATGAAGATATTTATTGTAAACTATGATTATTTCTATCACGGTTGTGAACACTTTATCTTTTTCTGAACATGTGTTTTTATTATCATTCTTACACATTATAACTATCAATGTCTTATTGCTATTTCACAACTGGTGTTTCTTAGAATACCAGTCATCACTGAGCCAGCTCCTCTTACTCTATTTTTTCCCGTAGTAACTTATTGCATAAAATTATTCGTGGCTCTAATCCTTGTTCCATACTCGCTACTCGTTTTTCTTCCTTACTGACTGACACCTTACCTGTCACTAGCATGACCTCTGCTGTTACTCAAAGCACTGGTGTTAGAATAGTGTTCTTCTATGAAATGTATCGCTACATTCGTTTAATACTGAAAAATAATGGGCAGCCTCATACCCTTTTTTATAAATCTTTCTCAGGCAATACCGGGTGCCACTAGTCACATCCTTTGTTACCTGACGATTAAAAGTTAGCGTGCGTTTGTATTTACTTCCATTGAAAGCGTTAAGTTTCCCCAAGACAAAACCGCACATATCTTGCAGTGGAAATATCGTTCAACTCTGCTACCACTCAGCCCATTCTTAAATTTACACGTTGAAGGAAAATTGTAAATTGGCGTAATATGTTCCATCTTGTGTGAGGAAACTGGAAATAAGCTCGTTACGTTTAGCGTCCCATAAATCAGTATAATTGCTTTGAAGGTCACGAAAAATACCAAAACTTTCATGAAAACATCATGCAATAAACCTAGACCTAGAAAGGTGAGTGAAGTAAAGCAGGGAGAAAACAGATTTGATGTTAGAAAGAAGGAGCTCCTGAAGAAAAAAAAAGATAGTGAAAGAAGATGAAATTGACGATAAAGACGAAGATGAAACTAGAAAGAGACAAATGGAATAAAGAAATCGTTCTAGAAAAGACAGATGCAATAAAATAACGAAATGTTATAGGACAAGTAGAGACAAGTGAAATAAACGAATGAGAAAAGGAAAGTTAACACAAATAATACGAGAGAAATATAAGGGGAAAAAACACACAAATAAACAATTAGACCGATTCAGTGACCGTGAAGCTTGAACTGATGGGAAGAAAACTGATGAAATAAGAAAGAATAACTATCTCATCTGTTATATCTTATTGTTAACTTTATTTTCATGAGGTCTGTGTTAACCTGGCATTCTGTTCCACCTGTCTTCTCTAATTCAACCTGACAGTTCAGGTATTATGTTATTATTAAGTGTAACAGAGCTCTCGTGGCAGGAAATAATACTCTTACGGCAAATGCTGTAAAGTAATAGTTGCATCCTGCAGTGTGCGCTCAGGCATTTATGATCTAGTATGATCTGCTGTCAAAATCTGCGGATCTCAGTGGCTGTATGTATGTATGTATGTATGTATGTATGTATGTATGTATGTATGTATGTATGTATGTATGTATGTATGTA
>JBCEWB010130250.1:0-11247 GCA_039654565.1 Peronia peronii | reverse complement strand
GTGTAAGGGAAATAACAATGTAAATTACTCTTTCGTTCAAGCTTCTAGAGTTAGTTCCCATAAACTGTCATTTTATACCCCTTCATTTCAAGAAGATTTAACCAAATAACTATATTTATGAACATGTTTTTGGGGTTTAGGGTGGCAAGCAGGCAGGTAGACAAGCGGATAATTAGCTGTTATATTATGGGTTTGATTACTCTGCAAACTGCAATACACGAAATATGTAAAATTTAATAATGGAATGGAAAGATGTTATTGTCTCACGTAGATCTACCTACTGTTCTAGCTTCTACTATCCACATTATTCCCTACCTTTGTACCCAACTAGCTGCATGTATGTATCTACATGTCCACAAACCTGCCTGTCCATCCAGACACACAGCTGCCTATTATGACTACCTGCCCGTCTAGGCAGCGTCTACCTATCTGTCTGGCTACCATCTGCATATACATTGTGCCTAGCTTAATACATGTACATGTAAATTAACCCACTGCTTTAATTTTAACTACTTACCTACCTACCCACCTGCCTACCGATTTTTCGCCCGCTTCTTTGTCTTCTGTCAACGGAGCTAAGTTTTTCTTTATCACCTGCCTAGCGACCGTGTAGCAGAAACTATCGATAGGTTCATACGATGAAGTTGCTAAAAAGCAGGCATATAATAAGGAGAATTAATTCGTAAATCTTAATTGTAACAAATATTTACCCAGTTATGTCCCTTTGACCATAAACGCTTCCATTTCACAGGTAATGAACTCAACTGACTTGTAAATCTGGTCAGTTTCCTTTATTTACATTCTTGTTTTGTATGCATACATAATGTGTGTGGTGTATGTGTATGTGCGTGCGTGCAAATGTGTATGCGCACTTTGTTTCTTATGGTTGTGTTTTCTATTTTTGAATTGTTGTAAATTATCTGAATTCCTCAGTCTGATTTTATATCCATTTTTAAAAAAAAATTTTATGACCAGCCTCAGAGGTAATCTCATTCTTTTTTCTAGCATCAGTGTTGAGTTTCAGCTGATTCATATTGTCAGTATGAGTATCTGTGAGGTTGTTATATGCAGGCTTGTGTCAAAGTGAGCATTATTTCTTGTCGTTGTTTGTATTTTAAACAAATAAGAGCTGGGAAAGTAAGAAACAAATAAACAAACATACAAAAACAGATCAACAACTAAACAACAAATAAATGAAAAAAATAAAGGCTTTTATTCTTAAGCAAAGCGCTTGTATATTTGATTTTATGCATCTCTAATCTAACACAAAATTACAACAGCAAAGCTAACACCAGCCAATACCACAATGATAATAACTTACAACAATTCTCAACAGGCAATGATAATACAATATTTATCAGATGTCACCTCAACGCGGCCAACTTGCATAGAATAAATGTATACACAATAATACAAATTGTGTCCAATTTGACAACAATGGTATCCATAAATGGGCTTGGAATCGGTATCAACAAGACAATAAGGTTTGAGATTTCGCTGGAGAGGGAGACTGTATGAACAAAATTAAGCATTTAAAAAAAAAAAAAAACCCAATCATGGCAGCTTGACTTCCATATGGGATTGCTCAGAGTTGCATATACATGTACTGTATGGAAATTAATAAATTAGTATATTTATTACTTCATTCTTTACAAAACAAGGTATGATTTATTGTCACAGAGTGACCCAATCTTTAAAAAACTTGGTCGGAGATCTGGTCACAAGGAAGCTGACCTGGTATAGGTCACAATGACTCAAAATGTCAGGTCGTTTCAATTCAAAACATGGAAAGTTAATCCATCTCTTTTGTAGACCTCTCAAATTAATTGCATAATCTTGACCCTTAATACATTCATTGTTCACAGAGTGATGCGTTCCACAATATAACCAAACAAGCCAAGTGCCTCCCATCACAGAACAACTCACAGAAATTAAAACTTTTATCTTCATAAAACTACACTGTGTATCTAACTCATGATATATGTACCGGTATGTCTTCTCTATCATTCACATATGGCAAGGCGTATTCGTACGTACGTACGAAGATGTGATACCGCTTCCCTGTCCGTGACAATAAATACATGTATTCATTCAGACAACCTGCCAAAATCTGCTCCAATGTTGTAAGCAAGCAAAAGTAGGTTATGATTCGGAATGTGTTTCGTAAATCAGATCTAGATCTGGAATAGAACTACAGATCGGACACGTGTCCGAACAGCGACAGCTTATAATACTTCTACTACTGCCCTTGCTAACATGATCTAGATATCTATAATCTAGATCTAGATCCAATTTTGTTCCAACTTGAAGTTCTTCAGCCATTTCGCACTGTAGATCTATATTATATTGACTGACACAGTAAGACAATGAGATGGCCTGAACCTATTCGAAAATGGAGGGAAGCGTGATTGGCAAATCTCACGCATGCGCATGACGAGAATATCATGCGGACTCGGAAGTGGTGTCATATCTTCGTATGTAAGGACGAATACTCACTTTGTTCACATATTGTAGCAATAGGATTATGTACTAGTATTTCCACTGAATCTCTACATAACTTCTCTGACCCGCTGGGCAGGGATGAACAATAAAATACATGTAGTTTAATGCTTCCATTTTATCCATACAAATTATCATGGACATGATCAACAAAGAAAGTATTCATTATTACCTTGTGAGTTGAACACTGGGAGAACTCGGACTCAGAGCCACTTCATTGCAACAATGAAAGACTTGAGTGGTAGAGTAGCTGGGACAAAAGCTCAGATGAGGACATGGACAAAAGTTTGTGATTTAGCCATGACATGATGTGATTTGGAACAGTTCAAGTCTGACAACTGAGATCTCTATGTGCTAGGGGAATACTGGTGTGACCTTGCATAAGATAAATGCATTAAAAAAAGGGAACAGAATCATACTGGGATAATGCCACATGGAATGAGTATGGCGAGAACACAGATTTTGCAATATTTTTGCTGTAATGCACATAATACATGTATTTGTAAATAAAAATTCTCATATTGTCAATGCTCTAGGACAATGAAACAAATCAGATCTATGCCAAAATACAACTGATGTCTCCTGACATTACTCAGCATGATAACTACTTGTATAGTATAAAACCATTTCAAAAAATGTTCAATAAAAGTGTATTAATTCAATAGAATCATAATGATAATATAACTCATCTAATGGCTTGTGCTAGACAATTCAGTTCTTTCTCAACTTCTCCATTTCTCTAAATATCTTAAAAGTGTTGAAAATAACTGGCTATTGTCCCCCAGTAGTGACAATGTATGAATGGCTGGACAGACTTGCTGACATACTGACCCAGAGTCTGTTCACAAAGTGCTGCAGTTGGATCATTTCTTCACTGATTCAGATATCATTCTCTGCAATATTCGAAGCTAACTCGTTGTATGCGTTCATTGTCTGAAAACTGCATTTTGTTCACTGAGGCTTGAAACAGAAACTGCCAAACTAAATTTTGATTTTCTTCAGACAGAGAGAGAGAGAGAGAGAGAGAGAGAAGGTATTTTGTCAAAAGTCATGTACAATACAACTGTCAGTGATGTCAGCGGTGTCTCCCACTAACGGCACAGCTCTTTAGATAACACTGGATCAGGGCTCAAGTTCTGAGACAACACTGGAACTGGATTCCTTTGTGAAGGCTTCATGCTATGATACAACAACACTAGGGATGATTTAAGTACGTCATACATATCATTTTTTTGCACAATGCAATACCAACTGTTTTAGAAGTTGGGAAGAGAACAGAAGGACCAACTGCCCAATGGTCAGCCAGTCCACACCAAATCATTTCTTCCACATTTTGTACATGAGATTCAAAAAAAAACACAAACAAACAAAAAAACTTACAACACCAATTAAAAAAACTAACAAAATGTGCAGGCATTAGGGATTACAAGAGACACATCTAGCAATATTTTACAACAAGAAAACATTTTTGTTTTAAAATGCACGGACCTAGTATTTCATATCACTCTAAATAAACAAAAAAATAAATAAATAACGAATTTTTAAAAAAGGAAAGAAACCAAAACCAAAGTTTGCAATGGTTAAAATGTGTTGTTGAAGTCTTACTGATTGCTCAACTCCCTATAGTAGAGAACGTATGAGCTATGCAGAGTCAAACGTGTTACAATGAAATTCTAACTGGTCAGTGAAAAGTCTGTGGTCTGCAGATTTGGTACAACAAATGTGTACAATGGTAACAACTGAATGACCACACACAGAACATACAAGTGACTGACCATTGTATCCATGAAATCTCTTCCCGTCTCAATCCTCCCCTTGATGTGCTTACCCGCCGAATCAGCACAATTATCCTTTGATTTACCTTGCATATCCAGCAGGAAGACACTGATCCATGAAAATCAGCATTGATTTCATATCACTGTGAGCATCTAAGACAAGTCTAACGACAGCATATCTTTTTTTCAGGGACTCAACCATTCCCTGGCTTTTTGGCTAAGGAAGCCTGATGTCTAGCCTTCACAGACAATGGCCAATATAATTTGGAGATCTGGTGTATATGCTACACACATTAAAGAATCCTTGGCATTAGAAATCAGATAAAGAGTAGATGAAGTTGCCGCTGTCCAAGCAACTCTTCCAAACTCCAAATGTCTACTCAAAAATTTCTTCTCAGCAAACTGGGCAAACACTGACAGCTGAACTATTGGGGTTCCTGTCTTCAGACTGCAGGGCTACATACACAACACATTGTCAATACGTTTTGCAAAGGACGGTTGCTCCATTTCCCAATCCCAAACAGCCAACCCCATCCATTGATGACTAGGATGAATAATGAAGCTGTGACTATTAATAGACAAGTTCAGACATCGGATTGTGCCGGCTGTTTTACTTCATTTCCCTAAACCTTTCCCTCAGTGAAGCCAGCCAGCCTGCAGACACAATCAATACAAGAGCTGAGGGGCTCAAACACAAAGTGTACAGATGTGTACAGATTCATTCCCAGATTTTGTCTCATCACTGAACCACATTTCACCTTACCAATGGTCTAAGCAGCCAAACACAATATATCTGTTTCCAATCTGCTTTGGCCTCTGCTCTAACTATCCACTGATGTCACACCCATCACCAACATAAACCAACAATCCACACTGTAACATTAGACTTGAGAGAGCTTGAAATGGAACTGAAGGTGATCAGAGATGGATGCATTTGGGCTAACAATGGTCCCACAGTCATTAAACCCGGGCGATAAGAGGCCACTGTCCGTAGACAAGCTAAATAAAATGATGATTACCCTGATGAATAAATGCATTCCTCAACGGTGTAAAATCAGTCCATATGCATGAGTGATCAAAATACTAGAGAAACATAAAGCAAAAAAGCTGTTGGACTAACTTGATCAGCAAAAGCAAATACACTCTGATTGAATGGACTGACATTGTCACACCTCCTGGCAAGATGAAGGAAACTGCAAAATAAAATTAAGTATCGAAAAGGACCCAGAAATGACGGGTGAGTTGATCAAATCAAGATAAAATCTTAAGCAAACAATACAGATCAAGTGATCGCTGCAAAAAGCAACATGAAAAGAAAGTAATAAGGAAAAACAAGCTTAATGACAAGACTACAACATAAGAAATAGATCGAGTTGACTGAGTACTTGTAGACGGGCTAAGTGAATAATAACTGTAAACCAAAATCTCTCATCGAAAACAATGAGAATAAATAGGATGTTGGCAAAATAAACGGCCAATGGCAACGGTGCTTATAAAACATAAACAAAACATAATTTCAATTCTGAGACAGAAATGAACAAAAGGTCCTATGGGTGATAGGTCGACTGGATGGACGATTGCATGTGCCTCATGATGTGATTGCTGTTCCTATGAGGGAAAACATGGAAGAAGTTGTCAAAACAAACATCTTTAGTGGTGCCGACGACTAGCGAAGTTGTGGACCCGGGCCGATCCATCAAGGAGTTTGCGGCAAAGATTCTTCAGTATTGTTAATGAACTAACACAGTAACTCAAACACAAATGTAATATATAAATAATAATGATAATAATAAAAACTAAAGAATATATAAATGCAATTCATAAATAATCTAACAGGAATGCATATATACACTTGATCTATTCTCCCTAAACAACTCGCAATTTATTCAGAGCAACATTTTTTTAAATTTGAATTTCATCTGTGACATTATCTGTTTAAGATTTCCACAGCTTGATTTTGTCTAGGAATTCTGTACAGTTCATGTGAACAAGAACATGACAGAGCAACAGGCCATGGAGGCAGCGCCGCCACAAAGTCCCAGGCCTGACGGCGCAGACTGAGGACCACAGGATGAAAAGTGTTCAAGTCCATGTGGATAGAAAAATTTATCTCAAAAAAATCAGTTACATGTCTTATGATGTTTGGATGCTCGCACCTCAGATTCTGCCTGTTAATCTCTCACTCATGTTTTTTCTCTTTTCTGCATTTGGGCTGTCTCGCCCTGGGCCCAAAATGTGTCAAATGTGACTTCAGGTGTTTTACATTCTGAGGACTTCAACTGTCCACATGTGGAGCACTCAGAGTCTCATACAAGATCTTTTCCAATCACCAATGATGACAATGTTGTCGCGGACAATCGAGTTTCAAAACATAACAAACTATGAATACACAGAACAGCATAATCACAACCTCATCACCTCAATCCAAGAACACAGTCCACAGTGATAAAACCCACCAATGACAGAACCTTCATATGTTGTCTTAACACAGTTGGAATTCTTCCTAACATAACAAGTCAAGATTTGTACACACTGAAAAAGAAACAAACACAAAGTTATATTGGTTTGCACCATCTGAAAATAATATACGTCAAAATAAAAAACAACAAGAACAACACAAAAGACTTGGTGACCTTTTGCATTTTCAAAAACCATCTTAATATTGGAATGGCTGAATGCTGGATGGTCAGTTCTGTGATAAATATTCAGAAAGTTTATGGTACAGAATCTCGCCACCTCCATCACCTCCATAAAAATATATGCAAAAACTTCCCTTTGACATGATAGGATAATGAGGGGATGTACCTGCCCATGATGTCACTGCAGATCATTATCTTCTATATCACCATAGTAGTGTGGATAGTCATCGGATGTCTTACAATGCAAACTAACATTAACACTCCGTCTTTTTTTTTATCTTCTTTTAGAGGACAGTCACAAGTTTTTTGCATGACCTCACAAAGTAGCCTGGATTGTGTTTGTCATAATCAAGTTACACATGATACATGCTTGAGGCATTTTACATCATTTTCAACACACCAGTCTGATGAGTCAGTAAACTGATACCTATTTACAATGCATGTTTCACAACTATCAGATCGTTAACCCTTCACCCTCTTAACTCTGACCCTCCAAACATTTGGCACACAAAAAACGCATAGTTTGAGATAAGGACTTTCCTTGGACATATGAGAGCCGTGGTCACACATAGTGACAGCTGTGGCCACACACGGTAACAGCCGTGGTCACACACGGTGACAGATGCGGTCACACACGGTGACAGATGCGGTCACACACGGTAACAGCTGCGGTCACACACGGTGACAGCCGCGGTCACACACGGTGACAGCCGCGGTCACACACGGTGACAGCCGCGGTCACACACGGTGACAGCTGCGGTCACACACGGTAACAGCCGTGGTCACACACAATGAGAAAGCCTACACTATCTGGAGTGAGAAAGCACACAAGAGGACTGCCTGGACCAGTCTCCACCTCCACCTCCACCTCCGCCTGGTTCCCTCGCAGTGCCCTCCACCTCTTCTGATCATCTTTCCCGATATAACAATCCATTTGCTTGTACTGCAAACAACATCATAACAGCAACATCACCTTAGCATACAAAATGATATTGATCTAGGACAATAAAAAATGGCACAATTTCTTTCAAATGATTATGAGGGATTCAAAAAAATGGGATTGTAAAACATAAAGGATTGTAAAATATAAACCATTACATGACTTCATGAAACCAGACTAGGGTGGAATGTCTTTGTTAAGTCAACTTGCATTGATAGCAATGTAAATAAATGAAAAAATACATGGGCAATTGAGACCCACCCTCCTTGCACATTGCAATAGATGTGTCAGAGAAATACAACATTTAACTTATTAACATGAAATGAGGAGAGTATTTTGAAACAACAAATTATTGTAAAAAGTAAATGCTAATTAGTAGTGGATACGGCAGGTCAAAAATGACGATTAATTTACGATGAGATTTCTCCATTTTGCTTGTATAAATATAATACTGTCACAAGACATGGCAAGAAGGTTTCTGAGAGTGAAACCGCCCCAACAGTATAGTTATACTAACAGACTTCAAAACTCGTATTACACTGTTCAAATGTCAAAAGTTGTGTCACACTTGGATACTTGTCGCATATCCACGGGAAATGAGTCAGCCGCCAAAGGTTGGATTCCTTGACAAAATCTGATCTGACTGACCATGAGGTGTAGAAGTGAACTTGAAACTTGACTATTCAAGCCCAGAGAGCGGTGGCTAAATGAGATGAAAGACAAGGAAATCAGGCGCTGGTTCACGTTGGAGCACATTCAGTTATTGGGACAACACTAAAGCTTATTCATTTCCTACTTTGTCAGTGAACAAAATCTGTGATCTACCTTAAGCAGAAGTTGAAATGTTGGCAGCTAAAGATGACAAGGACGGCGTACTCCTGCAGCTGAATTAAGTGAGAAAACGGCTGATCAGTTTTGATCATCCTCAGTGCTAATACTTTTTGGGGTCATGTCAGTAAACCACAATGTTTGGACTTTTATTCAATCAAGATCAGCAAATTTAATACTGAAACACATTTTACAGAGGACACAGAACGGTTTTGTGAAAAGGAAAAAAAAAAAAAAAAATTGAATTAAAAATTCCACTCGTTGAAAAAAATACTGATTTCCCCAATCGTCTCAATTTGACAAGCACCTGATTTCTTTGTGTCACATCTCAAATTATTTTGTCATTAAAGACAAGTATTTTCACTTCTCTGTCCACTGGTATCCTATACATGAAAACCCTGGACACCTGACTCATTTCCCCTGGTCGTGTCACAGTCTAAGCCATCACCTCTAACATACCTGCACTTACAGGCCTGCCAACCTTCAGAGTGATCCACTGCAGACAACACAACAGGCCTTGCAAAACAAGCTCAGTCAAAGATTACAAAGTTCATCCAAATAGACATCACATCGCGACAATCAATGTAGGACTTGTTGCTGATTGGTGAAATTCTGTCTGATACATGCCAGGCAATGCCACGTCTGTCTGTGTGTCCTGACAAAATCAGTCCATCTAAGCACAAAACATCACCTTCATTCCACAGTCACCTTGGTCATTTCTATATCTTTTTTTTTTTTTTTTTGAGGTTTTGAATTATGATACTAGCCATCATGTCCACTATACAAGGAACCAAAAGTAAAAATCATTCATTTCCTATTTTTTTTCATTTAATTCATTTAACCCTTTCAAGACATCTGCCTCATAACCAGTATAATACATGTACATAAATATAGTGTAAATTTCGTTTGTGCGAAATGGGTATTTTTTTTCCCCATTTTCTCAAGTTAACCCAAACTGACTGAGGCCATTGTGGTATAACAGTGGGAAAAATATTTCTCTTGTTCAATAAGTCAATAAGTCAATAAGTCTTGCTCAATAATAATTCTCAAACAGAATCCTGCAAGCGACGGTATGAGGAGGCCTAGGACAATTTATGACAAACAAAATGACTACACTGAGTATCTTAGTGGCATGTCAACATAGCAGAAAAAAATGCATACATGTATTTTAAGGAGAAAAGGAAACAAATCGTTGGCCGCATGACGAACTCAGACCTACACACCAAAACTGGACATATCCCACAAATTTATTGCAAAAGCAAATTTAATTACAACTAAACATTTTTTGAAGCCTCTCTCCACTCAAGTCTAGATAAAGAAAATCATCTATCATCTCAATCAGGTTTTTGGTCAGAATTTGTACTAGATTTATTTCTTATTGTTCTCCTATGGAATTTGATGTCTTGGTACATGGGTGATTTCAACATGTGGCCAACATTATTCAAAGAAGAAAGTCAAAAGTTCTAAAACTGATACCACTAAGCAGTTAAGGATATATGTACAAATGGAAGAAAATACTCAGAAGCTGTGACAAGCAAAAAAAGGCATTGAGAAAACAGATGACCAGTGGTCAGTCAGTGCTTTAAAAGGCTGTCAGCAGGGATTCTTCCGCCACACTGATGACCAACATGATGGTAGTGCCGAGGGCGATGCCGCTGGCTTGCAGTAACAGATGCAGGAACCAGGGCTCTCCACACTTGGTGTACACCGACGACATCTCCGGGATCTGAAAGACAAGCATATAAATCAATGATTTCCTGCCCAGTCTCTTCACCATCCTTGGTACTTCCGGCTCTGCACTTTTTATCTTGTCTGATGGTATGTGATCCCTAGTCTTTGACAAAGACCTAAGTCATTTTCAGCTCCTTTGAGATGTAACAAAAAAATCTGCTATAGCATAAATCATTTGATGCATTAGGCTATGAATGTTTTGAAAGACTAGTACAGACAGTTACTGGCCACATTTCTCCATTCATCATATTATCTGACAGTTCTCATGCTCAGGAATACCATGAGGCATCAGTTGTATTTCGGTCTATGTCTAACTTGTGCCAGTATCGTACAAACAGTGACTATGTTAAAAAAAAACAAAAAAAATTTCCATTTTTTTGTGGCCACTTTCACAATGGACGCTCCCATTCTCTTGTTCAGTTGGCATGGTCAATTAGATCTTCTGTTTTTAAAATCCTTTAACTTTTTTGACCACTTCACAACTGCCACCTCATTAATATTAGCTGATGTAGTGGTCCCAGATGATTTTTACACTCCGAGATAATTAACACATAATGTCCAGTTTTTAAATTTCCTCTTCTTTTGTTTTTTTCCTAGTGAGTTGAGATAATAGTTTTACATGTACAAAAACATCCTTAGAATGACTGAAGAGTATCCCCCTGTGGCATCTGGATCTGTGCATCTCTAACAAATATTGCAGATCTGCCTACCCTCACAACAGCGGAGGAGAGATATCTGACTCAAAAAGGAGGGAAAACCAGGGAAAAGGAGGGAAATTTACCGACCCATAGTTCCTACCTAGAATTACTATGTATTACATAACAAACCAATAAAA
>JBCEWB010130249.1:0-26953 GCA_039654565.1 Peronia peronii | reverse complement strand
ATTTATTTTCTTACTGTTAAATTCAGTACTGTAGTTAAGTCCCTAGTCCCAAATTGAGGGGTTATTCCTGCACAATTTTTTGCTGCCTGGATCACATTGATATTTCATCATTTGTGAAGTGTAAACCCAGTTTTAAATGTGATTGTTGTCTTTCATGATGTTAAGATATGGTTATTTTCCTCTTGTTTAACGTGTATTCATTACGTTTAATGAAGTTTAATTTCAGGGATTTGGTATCCTTCCTTTTTGTTTTTTCTTCATTCCCTAATGATAACATTAAAAAAAAAAAAAAAAAAAGGAAAATGTTAATCAGCTACCAATTTTTTATGCTTGCCATTATGAATAGCTTCCAGTCATTTTCATGTAATTGGAGGAAGAAAGTGATGTTGACCATGCAAAAAATAAGAAATGGTACTGATAAAATTCCAGAGAGTCTCAAATGCATTTTGTTATGGCATGTATAGACCATTTGTTTACATATTAAGGAGTAATGATTTGCTAACCATAACAGAGCAACTGTCAGTTCCAGCAGGCTTGTATGTCATTCATTTTTAATCCCTGGTTTGCTGGTTGAAAAGAATGAAGAAAGCCTGACTATGTCTGATAAAAATGTAAATCAGATCAAATTTTAGAAAGAACTTCATTTGAGCACATTTAAGATTAACAGACTATGCTATAATGGTGCATGTCAACTATAGGTTATTCCTCTGTATTTCACAAATTTCTGTGCAGTTGTCCCTTCCTTGTTCTGAGAATGTTTTGTTCTGTTTGACCTGATAATTTGCTTTGTCACATCATGCACCTTTCTGTTCCTCTGAAAAAATGGTATAATAAGGTGGCAATTGTGTCAATAGCTTTTGCTTTTTGTGTTTTTCTTGGAACGTTTTCTTTTTTTTTTTTTTTTTTCTTATTTTTCTATCTCTTCCAAAACTTATCAACATATTTTCATCAAATTTCGCATACATACTTTCCTTGACATAATGAAAAGAAGTGACACAGGCTTTTCATTGAATCTCTTTTACTTTTTGAGAACAATAAACTTTTAATGAATAAAAATGCCAATTTTGTACATATTTGATATGGCAGTTTCAAAAATTCTTAAAAAAAACAACAACTGTCAATGATACTAGATGATAGAAATGATATATAAAGTTTGAAATGATTTGATATGGTAGTATGGGGAAGATAAAATTGGAAAATACAGCAAAATCCAAGATGGCAACTGTTTCCATGGCAACCAGACATGCAAACATGTTTCCAAGGACATAATCTGAATCAGACAACATCCAATTTCACATGCACACTGTGAAATGCCTAAGGCAAAAAAAAATGTGTTCAGATGTTTTTGCTGAGACGAATTTTTGTGGTTAGAAATTGGGAATTTGTAAATTTTGCCTGGACAGCAGCGTCTCTGCCTGCTCCACCTGATTTTTAACTGCCAAGGGTTCTTTATCATGCCCACCATACACACTAGGATCTCCGAAGTATATTATCTGAGAAGGGTATATATGACAGGCTTCTCTGCCCAAGAAGCTGGTGAACCACTGAATCACTGAAAAAGATGCAGACTCTAATCTTCTGGTATTTCCAATCCCTCGGCCATGGCAATCCCTGCTGGAACTATTCACGAGTTGAGAGCCATTTTGAGCTTGTGATTGTGATCAGTTATCTATGTGTATCAATGAGCAAATGAACAGTGGCTGTATTAATTATGATTATATACACAAAATATAAGAAATGCTTTAGACTGACAAAGGTGATTTAAGCACATGTAATCAGAGAAATACCTGATATTGGAAATGTCACTACATTCTGTTACAACTTGATTTTGAATGGGTGGAATTGGTCATAATCGATACACCAGAAATGTCACCCAAATAGTATTTACCCAGCCACTTCCTTGACTCAGTATAAATGTTTGTAAATTAATAAGTTGTGATTGTTGATCTTGAGGGTGAGGCATGCATGCTTGATTAATGATGTTGCCGTTGTAAACAAAAGTTTTGATTGCATGTCAATTAAATTAGTAAAATAAAGAAATCTCATTGAAACATAAGAGAAACACACAGAAAATTATTCATATGTAATTATTTAGTATCAAGTCTCACAGGAGATCCAGATATGATAGAACCAGACAGAAAATTATTCATATGTAATTACATGTATTTAATATCAAGTCTCAGGAGATCCAAACATGATAGAACCAGACAGAAAATTATTCATATACATGTATAATTATTTAGTATCAAGTCTCACAAGAGATCCAAACAAGGCATTTATTCAATAAATTAGGACGCTTAAATTTATCTGTAGCTTTATTGGTCAGATGAAGAGTGAAAGAAAAAAAAATCAAATGAAGGCCACATATGTCCACCTTCTACTCATGGGAAAAAACCCTAAAATTTTGTTTTCAAAGACTTTTATTTCTATGCTTTTTGTTTGTTAAGTTATTGATGCCAGCCATTTTGGACAAGAGTGGTTATTCCTTCTGATCTTTTTAGGTGGAGTAGTTGAGACTCAGTAATAAACTTATGGATCTAACCTTGAAAATATTAAAAAATAGTCATCTGTTGTTCTTCTCCCCAGATCTTCAAACGCTACATGTCACGCTCTTGTTACACCTTTCAAGTTTCAGTCACATGCTGAGTTCCACAAATAGGTCATCTCGGCGGACTTTCACAAATACCACAGGCTGCATCAACAGCTTTCATACTGTGAAATCCATGCTAATGTAATGTTTTAATAATAATTGTAAACCATAAAACTTTTAATAATAGACATGAGTTGAAAGAGAATAAGGAGTTATTAAGATCCATAAATTAAATGTTCGGAGAAAGATATGTTGATTGCAGTTTGTCATAAAAGATCCAGACAGTTATTTTATAATTTTTCTAACCTAACCCATGCACTGTCAGGATCCACACATCGTTCATTCTGTCGTCTTTATTGGCTATGCAGTCGGTGAAATATGCCACTTGCTCAGCGAAATTAGCAGCTTGCTTTGAAGAGTCTTTTCTACTGAATCAGAATTGTAGATCTGGAAATTTTATGTGATATGTATATTCAGTTAAGTTTAACCGCGACAGTTATGACGAAGATCAGTCAATAAAAAAAAACAAAAAAACTACGGTGAAGCTGAAGGATTTAGTGCTTTCACTGAAAGTTTCAGCAAGCAAGTTCCTGTATACTTTTCTCCATTTGTATCTAAGCGATGCTAGAGTTTAACAAGTCAGAACAGTTGTATGCTTCACATGCTATAAAATAGGCCTATTTTGTACTGGAGAAGGTAAATCTATCCATTTGATGTGTGATATGTAATTCGGTTGAATATCGTAAGAAATCACACTGAATTTGTATTACTAATTATTTTTTAAAAATTTTGGATGGAAGCGAAGCGATCAGAATAGGTTCTCGTGTTTGGGGCTTTTCATTATTATAATGTAAGATACCAAGAATCCTTTCAATCCAAAGATAATAGGATTATCGTAAGTGTTTGCCCAGATTGATTAGGAGAAATTCTGGGTAAAAATCTGGAAGTTTTAAATTTTACCCGGGATAGCCGCGCCTCAGCCTACTCTACATCCAATTTCTAACTGCCCGGGGAGGAGGAGGGAGGGAGTGCTTAACACACATCGAATCTCCGAAATATATCTGATCCTATCTGAGAAGGCTAGACATCGGGTTTCCTTACCAAGAAGCCAGGATACTACTGAATCAACCAAACAGGTTCTAAATCTTTCGTATTCGCCCATGGAATTCATATCCATGACATTTTCGCCGAGGAGCAGACGCCTAACTTCTCAGCGCCTTCCAATGAACACAGAGCTTCAATTTTGCCTATTTTCTGTGCTGGCCTCATTTTAAATAGAATTATGGAATGGAAAAACGCACGATACATTTTGTGAATCAAAAGAAAAAAATTCCAAGTGAAAACGAAGTCAACCACAACGATTAAAAAAAACACAGTATCGTCGCCGCTAAACGGTAATGCCACAAGTCAGACATTTGCCAAAATGAAAAAAAAAATGGAACTATCAATTAGTATCGCTTATAAAGAAAAGGTTCA
The DNA here is from genome assembly GCA_039654565.1 of Peronia peronii. Taxonomy (NCBI): domain Eukaryota; kingdom Metazoa; phylum Mollusca; class Gastropoda; order Systellommatophora; family Onchidiidae; genus Peronia; species Peronia peronii. The sequence continues at coordinate 22,887 of JBCEWB010130249.1, read as the reverse complement.
ATAGAATTCCATGAACACGTTAGTTATTGATTCTTTAAATGACTTGTGCTTTTTACTCAACGTCGCAAAGATGCTGAAAATGGCTATGCCATTACCGAAGAGCAGTGACAATAAATTAAAATCAAAATCTATACCATACTCTGCGACATTTCACAGACTCCCAAGGAGCTTATGCTGCTCCTGTGGACGATCACATCTCTCACCTTTCAGAAACTCGGAATTGTCCGTACAGAGGGAACAAGGAAGAGCAAGACACAGTGACTACTGAGTAGTTGATAACTTTACGGTTATGTAGATAGTTCTGTGAGCTGCAGACCGTTAGGTCGTTAAAAGCTGTCATCAGGTAAGAATACATGTCGAATGGGACCGGGACCTTTATACCTTCCATCATGGCGGATCTAAAGAATAAACAGGATTATTACATGTGTGTTGAGTTCTGAGTAGGGTGTAATTCAGGAAATAAAAACTTTTCAACTTTAAGAAAAAGATTCGCCAATCAAACAACGATCCAACTTTCGTCTATATCATCCAGTCAACCGACCCATTCACGCAACCGTCCCCCCCCCCTCAATCCATCTCTTCGCCCGCCCATCCATCCATCCATCCATCCATCCGGCAATCCATCCATCCATCCGTCCGTCCGTCCATCCCTCCCTCCCTCCATCCATCTATCCATCCATTCACCCATCCATTCATCCATCGCCTCTTTCCATTCACGTATCATTCCATCCGTTCATTCATCCATCTTCCTAGCCATAATAATGAGTTCGTCCGACATTCCAGCCAACCATACACTCCACCCGTCTATTGATTCATCCTGCCTTCCATTAATTTGTCAATTCATTCACTCATTCGTCCATCTGTTTACTCATTTATTCTTGGATCCACCGATATATGTCGTTCCATTCGCAAGCCTATTGCCCTTGAAGCGAGACCTATGTGTATGAATGTTGAATGTATACGTATGTTTGTACTGCTGTAAAATATCGGCTAAAATGTGTGAGTAAGCGAATCGATTAGGTAAGTGCAACAACTTGAACACGGTTAGAAATCCATATAGTGCTCCTCCCACAAGCCAAGATGTGATGTAATAATAATGGAGCATTTTGAAGGGCATGCTCTGGTGTGTCTATGCGTAAACGTAAAAAGTATAAATACCGAGATGGCACTACAGGGATTACAATGAAATCTACTCATGTTGAAGAAGTGACCGTTAATGCCTTGGTCAAACTGGTACATGTGTAAGGTGTTTACTTTATAACTATGTTACATGTTATTTGGTATGTAATTGGGACAGAAAGTAGAGCGCAATGCATGTCCTAGACCCGATCGACCCATGACACTTTTTTTTAAGGTCAATGGCTCTCATTGCGCTTCTCAGTGTTTACCTCAGTGGAAAGATTATCTCCTTGCTGAAGGGAATGCGGATCTCCATTATCCAGTGAAGAATGATGATATAAGTGTCATCCTCTTGATAGAAAAAGATGTCGATGAAAGGGTATTTCTTGTTTCTGTTGTTGATTGTCACATTCCCATCGCTGTAGACAGCATTGACACAAATACAATGTAGCTTAAAGTTAATAATGTTTTTGCTCGTCCCTTGCGTAGATAGATTAGTTTATATGATGAGATTCTTTTAATAAACATGGCATGGTACAAGCCGTCCATGTGTATCAGATGTACGTATTAGTCTAAACGAAGTTTATCGTAATAGTTTTTGCAGGGCTGGTATCTGACAACTAACATTTGAAAGATAGTTACCTGCACTGACAATGGAGTTAGTCTGAATTTTCATTTCACTGCTTGTGGGCACTGGTGACTGTCTAGATTTCACTAACTATGATGTCAAATGACATTCATTCATAAAAAGGCACATCAGACCATGCATAATCTGTTTATTAAAGTATTTAAGGCACAACTAATGCTTATGGATCCTTGTTTGGATATATTTGGTATGTTGCTAAGTGGACTTCCCCCTCTCCCTTTTTTCCCTCTGTTTTCCACCTAACCATATTAACAAGGCTAGTCTTGAACTGTCTATTTCTTCATTATCTCACAGAGCAACTAAAACACAAGAACAGTACTTTCAATGTCTAGTTTCATAGAAAACAAATCACAACGAACGTAGCCAAAAGGTCCAGTTTTCTTAATCTTGAATCATATCATTGAGCACCGAATACAGTTTCACTCCTCAATTAAACCGCAGGCGTGCTATCTTTGCCCTTATGAAAGAACGTATTCAAGAACATATTATGAAAGGCAGTACACGGTGCAATAGATCAGGGTACATGTTTTGAAGTTACCTGGGAAAGAAGGCCCAGCGCTGAGGACTGGTGATGTCCAGCTCATACCCGCTAATACAGTTCAGAGCACGCATGACCTCTCGCCAATACTTGACACTGATCACTACGTCCAGGTCGTCGTCCCAAGGCAAGATGCCAGACATTCTGTAGATACCCAGCAATGCCCCGTCGGCTACAAAATGATGGACGCCTACCTGGCTGAGAGCGTCGGCCAAGATTAAATACATGGTCAATAGCTTCATTTTCAAATCCTGGGTCAGGAGCGGATAGAAGTAGGTCAACTTCGAGTCCGTGATATTCTTCGTGGAATTCTGAATACTTTCAAGAGAATAGAACTTAATGGAGGCCTTAATGGAGTCTGGAATGGAGATTGGTGGTGAAATTGTAGCGGAACACCTTTGCATGGCATTGACCTGTGCAGCACTAGGGGATGGAAGCCTCAGCAATCGCTGGTAGTGTTTCCCGTCAATGAGCAATCGGTGGGGTTTCATGGCGGGCATTGCCGCAGGAAGCGGCGTGTCGATCTTTCCTCGTTCTCGGAGGAGCAATAAGAGCATAAAAATGATCAGAATATATACAGCCGCGTAGCAATACTTTCGCGCATATGCCTCAGTTATAAAACATCTTATAGAGGCTGAGATACCTTTGCTATTATTTTGTGGATGCGGTACTGCGTCGTATGTTAATATTACCATGGTTGCAAGCATGCTGACTGTGCTGCACCGTTCTGAAACAGCTTTTTCTTTTCACTTCCGCTATTTTTGCATTTCTGATAATGGTTCCACACAATCTTAAGCTGAAAATAAAGAGAGAGCGCAAAAATTAGTGTATATGGAGCGAATTGGAACATGAAAATCAATAACAGCTTACACTCTCTCACATACACACACATCACGCCACATACACAAGGGAAGAGAAGAGGAAATGCCGATACATAATGGAAAAAAAGGGAAAGGGTGGGTCCGGCAGACAATTCAGAAAACTGCAGTGATAGATTAAACTTAAATTATCACTAATGACGATCAACTTGTCAAAATGGAGGAAAACATTAGAACTTTCTATTTCTACTGTCACTGCTTGATTCTGGAAGACAAATCTTCCAAAGAAAAACAAGTCCAAACTCGAGAAAAAAAAAATTAAAAATTGAAAGCCCATTACAGTCCTTCCCCGTCCCCATCCTCCTCCCCACCCCCCTTCCCCTTAAGTTCTTGAACAATTAGCCTACCCTTCACGGATGTAGTGTCTGGCATATTGGGAAAGTGAAACAACTAAAAAGTCAGGTAAGCAATCAGTTCAAAAAACAATTGACATACTGAGCTATCACCAACAGAACTTATTTGCATTTCGCTGCCCCCTTTTGTCTCACAGAACATAATATCATTGTCGCAACGAGTTTGATTAGTATGGATGTTGTTCTATTACAGTGATTTTATCTCACGATGAAGAGAAACATAATCTTGAATCATTCACGAAATCAGTTATCCATCTCAAAACCATCACAGATAACTTCTGCAGCCATTATAACGTTTGATACACTACAGCACATACAATGATACATACAGGTACAAATTCAGTCAATGTAAATGACATCACTGTTAGGATAATGGAAAATTCAACTCTAACTTAGGAAAATGATGAGCCCATTTTGTTTAGAAGGTTGAAAATTGTGGAAAACTAAAACAAAAAAAGCTATGGATCTCGGGTTTTTTTTTTCGTTGTTTTTTTCAATCGCACTTTAAATTTTTTAAGTGGTTTGTTTACATTTATTTGTTTATATTTTTATTAATCAAATTCTTTATGTTTATTGTATTTATTTATTTATTACCATTGTTATTGGTTTTACATGGTTGGTGTAGGCACCACTGTGCAGCGCTGGTGTATTCATATAATAATATATGGGCTATACTTCACCAAATATTATCCACATCTATCAGGAGTAATAGATAGAAGTAACTAGGGAGTAAATATTTGTTCAGGAGTAACTTTTTTTCTTTTGTAGGTGTGTGATATAAGAGTGAATAGGTCATACATCTACACGAATTGACATTTTAATTACAATATGAAATAATGAAACTGTGAACGTCGTCCAGACCAGCTTGAATGAATGATATTAAACTATAAAGCACCGAGGAAACAGCAGCTCAATTTCTGGTTTGCAACAGCAATACAATATTGCATCAGGAATTAGGAATAACGATTTAAAAGACCTGGCATGACCCGATTCTCTGTCTAAACTTATAACTGATTAATTGATATGATTGACATAATTATTATTAATATTGTGCTATTCCGATAAGAATGTTTTGCTTTCCATGTAGATCTAGAATCTAGATCTAGTGCGGTGTTGCCCGCTGGTTTCTCAAAGTCAAGAACAATTTGCTGGAACAGATTATGATTCTGCATGTCAGGCTGATGATTCAGGAATAGATACACTGGCAATTCAATTCAGAATTCACCGTCTAAATCACAAATAAATAATATACACAAATTTATCATTGCACGCTCTTTTACGGACCGAAACAGTCTACGTTCCTTGACGTTAATTATCTGGGTAAAAAGTTCTTCGATTCTGAAAGCCTTTGATCTAAATCTCGTTGATATAAGCTTATCCACAAACACCACATAAAACAGAATCCCCCCCCCCCCCCCCCCGCCCCTCCTCGTCTGTTGTTACAACTTCCTGGATATGTCTCCCACTTTCATCTCTCTTTATTGGCCTATAGAGTTAGACCTTAATCTTGAGAAATGAGTTTTCATGGCTGATTTCTCTTCAAGCCCTAATGAGCACTAATAAAAATATAATAAAATAAAATTTGAAAAGGGCACTGCCTGCCTTTCGATAAAGCAGCACAATCTATTTGATTCTGTACTTGTAGTCGTGACGTTCATGATGAGCTAACTGAATTTCTTGACTGGCAGTCTTATCAGCAGGCAATTCAGTTGGCCCTATTCAGAAATAAATTACTGATTTATTGGCTCAATTTTCTGGGAGATCTAGATCTAGATTAGATCTAAATCTGGTTTCAGCCGGGAGTGTCGTATCCTATGATTGCCACTCAGATCATTCTTACATCTAGATCTACACTTCTCCACTAGATTTGGATCTAAATCTTCTTCTCAATAATGAAAGTCAACACTACTAACCATTCTCAAATTCTTAGAATCATCAAGTAGGCCTAATTCCCCTGGCGTGTAATTAACTGAAAATGGACGAAAGTCCTTCGTGCATGTGACAGAAAAACTTTGAAAAAGTTATTTCGTAGCTTGTCGTCATAGAATCTTACGGTGTTGATATAATTTCTATTTCAGTAAGCCGAAACAGTGGGCAGTTATTGTTATAGAGTTGTTCTGTATTTTTAAAAATTTACTTAAGGCAGATTCAGAATTGTGTTTGTAAAGTTGTTGCCAGATATGAAAGAAACCTTAAGTATCTTCATATTAAACTATTCTCTTGCTGACTAGTTACCGTATCTGTATAGCATATTATTACACTGGTCAACAAACATTTTGCCACCGGCAACCAGTAGGCTTACTTTATGTTTTCTGGTTTGCTGATTTCAAATATGATAAGCTTTTTCTCCGATTACGTTACAGTTTTTAGTTATTGACCAATTTGTGTCTAAAAAAAGTATTTTTATGCAATATTGAATATACATTTTGTCCGGCAATACCTCCAACTGTAAAATGAATATAGGAATAATGCAATAATTAAAATAGAGGTATGAAATGATGCAATAAACTACTGTAGGTCTGAGAATCAGGTTCAATGCAATCAAGCTGATGCAATCAAGTTGGTATATTGCACTTCATGGGCCTATTGTTTTATTGTTGCCACATTATAGTTTGATGGATGTCAGCTCTCTAAGCTTTATTCACTAATGTTTACTTTTGATAAGACAATGAGCACTGGTTTAAGAGGCTGTATAAATCATCCTAACAATCTTTGTTATATCTGTGGAAAATTTACTCCACAAGATCAGCGCAAAAAACTAACAAGTAAAATGAAACTTGCATACAGACATTATTTTGGATGTAAAATCTGTGATTCAAGACAAACCATGGGCACCTCATGTGAGTTGCAGGGCTTTGCTATTCAAGAATATTGAAGTCAACAAAGGGCTAACAACAAAAAATGCCTTTTGCTGTACCCGTGATCTGGCGTAAATAAACTGATCTTCACACTGTTACTTTTACATGACGAAAATTGCGGGTTTCTCAAAGAAAAACAAGTCAAATGTTGTTTATCCAAACTGCCGATCAACATTGAAATCATCACCTTATGACGAAGAGAACCCTGTGCCTCTTCTACCTACAGGCCTGTTTGATGATAGCAATAGTGCTGATGATGAATGTTTGTGTGTGTGTGTGTGTGTTTGTGTATGTGTGGTGTAAGTGCACAAAATGTTTATTGTGTGCCACCTATGAATGGTCAGAACTGCCTCTTTGAAAGATAACCGGTCACTAATACTAAAAGTGACGACAGAAATGAATTTGTTCTTAATTTCTATTGCTGGAGTGTTGGCAAGTGGTCAACACTTGGCTTGTTCAGCATTGTGAGTTTTCACGTGGTGGGACGAACTCAGCGTCTTTGTTTACATTGTGGAGGACATTTCGCTGTGAACAGTTCATACAATATGTTGAACAAATCTTTATAGTAATACTAGTTATTACAATAATTGCGAGGGTAAGAAAACGGGAATAAAATTCCATGAATTTTATTTTATTTGAAAGCATTTTGCGTCATTTTCCCGTCTTCAGCTAATACGTGATTAAGTTTCTTGTCACATGGAAAGTCAGAACATTACTCTTGAGCTCACCGGCAGCTGATAGATAATATGTAGACTAGATCTAGTTTTCAAGCAAAAACAGTGAAACTTTGCTTGTTGCAGTTTCAAAGCGATTAGATTTGTTTGACAAGTTCTTGGCAATTATTCAAAATGTACAGTACAAAACAATTGATAGATATTGCAATATCACTTGGCCAGGAAAGTTTACATTAAATATATTTATTTTTTAAAAAAATCTGAAGTAGAATTGAATCACTTAACCCAGTATATGACTTGGCTAAGATGAGCTCCAGCGACCTGAGAGAAAATATCTTTAAAAATCTATCTCCTCCGCTAACTCGCAATGGGACTTTACGAAACTTGATCAACGTATTGTTTAACATTAAAAAAGTGACCCATTTTCAGCTCTTCATGTGCAAAAGAAAAATTTATAGAAATTTGTTAAAACGGCATCTAATGAGATTTCAGATTTTGCCTTTTTGTCATAACAAAAACCTATTTTTCTCCAGAATGTTCAAATACAATGGCGTGCTCATATGTATGCCTTTAAAATTCTTATGAACATGATGTATGCCAGATCTGGTCAGAATCGGTTCAGAAATATAAACATAAGTACATAGCAAAATAATGCCAAAATGCGGTTTTGGAGAAACCTGCGTCCTGTCAATTTTGTGATAACCAACTACGGCATATAGCAACCAGAGGGAACCAAATTCTCATTGACAGTAGGCCGGGACACCCGTCACCCTGGATCAAACACGTTTGAATGGACATAATCACTTTTTAATATTTTTCTACTCGGAAAAGGCAGAGCTTTTAATCGATCATGGCAGACTTGTTCAATATGACGGTGGTATTTGCCAAATGATTGTTTTATTCGAAATAAACCAATAAATTTGTCACAACCGTGACATTCTTTCTCTTTGTTTTTGAAAACCAATTATCAGCATCATGTATCTTGAAAGTGTGAGGCTGAATTGAAAGAGAGGAAGCCACTCTGATGGTATATTATTTCACATTCCTTTCATACTTCACTCTTCAAAAACTTGAAAAGAGAAAGTGAATGCAATGTATAGGCACTCTATCTTAAACTTTATTTGTTTCTTCATGTGTTCTCAGGTAGTCTTTTGCAATATCAAACGTCGCAACAGATTCCTAATAACCCTCCACATTTCTGATTTTGACGATGATATAGCAGACGATGCACTTTCTTTCTTTTAAAATATGAGGACTTTTTGTGACTACGCCCTATTCTATTAGAAAGAAGTTCAAACGACATTTTGATGGGTTATTTTTTTTGTCGTTCTCGAGTACTTTTATTTCTTTGACAATAATTAGCGACGATAGGCTTTATGTAGAAAATTTAGTCCACAGAGAAGCCTTGTGATGTCAAGTCTGTGTGAGATCCTCAATTTTTTCTTTCCCTGAACATGTTATATAATGATCGAGGCAAAACATAATTGTAGTGATGTTCATATATACAAGAGAACAAACCACGTCTTGTCCATATATAGAAGCAAACACACCACCTCATGTTCATATATACAATAGAAGAGAACAGACCCTCCCATTCAACATTCTACAATGCAAACCAACAGTTATCCAAACAAATAGGCTTGGGACAGCGAAAACATGTACCTTGGTTTATTTAAAATAGCAATCGAACATCAGTCGATCAAACAAATTTTTTTTTAAAATGGATAAAACGCAAAAATAAAGTTTTCCAGTATAAAATTCTGTGTAAAACGTGTGGTTTTCCAACCTTTGAGTTAGAAACACAGCCATGCTATTCAAGCATTTGAATTTTAGCTATGATGGAGACACAGCCAGCCAGAGATTGTTCCATTCATTTTAAATATCACAGCCATGGTGGACAAGCATTTTGATATCGATTTATGGCAGATACAGTCTGCAATGCTATTCAAGTATTACCTCGAACTATGAGCTGATGGCTGAGTCCCATGCCACAGTGTGGCATGACCTATTAAGTGCCGTCCCTACAGTGTGATATGACTAACCGAATGCTGTCCCTATGTCGCATGGCAGAGTACTGTCCCTATGTCGGGTGGCAGTGCCATCTCTACAGTGTGACATGACTGAGTGAGTGCTATCCCTATGTGGGGTAGTTGCAGACTGTTCTTACGTCACATGGCTGTGTGACGTTTCTGATGTAGTTATTAATGACAAACATGTGCATTTGATAGGACATACATCTGTACATACGCGATTAAAATAGCTGTCCCAGTGTGTACATGTTACAATGTAGCATCATTGAGTGCCGCCACTACAGTGTAGCATGGCGGAGTGTCGCTCTATGTATGTGTGACATGACTGTACATATGTGATTAAAATAGCATGACAAGTATTCTGGAATGGCGATATTGCTCAGGCATACATAACGAGTAGTATGGCACAGGAGTATGTAATGTTCAGACTGTATAAGTTTAAAAAAAAAAAAATCAAACAATGCTTATAATAATTAGACACATATGATATTTGTGCGTTTTGCAGTCCTCTGTGAGTTTCTTTTGCTCCTGATTCCATGTTATGAGAGCACGTATGAGTGATCTGTCTCGTAGGAATGGAGTTGTGATCGCAAAGATGTGCGGCTCAGAATGCTCCAGTAATGTGACCTTTACTGAACACACGTATCGACTGCGAGGTGTGAATATTAGCTGTCCCTATGAGGGATGGCTATGTACCGTCCGAACAATGCAGCATCATTGAGTGCCGCCACGACAGTGTGGCATGGCTGAGTGTCGTCTCTATGTGTGACATGACAGTGTCGTCTCTATGTGTGACATGACAGTGTCGTCTCTATGTGTGTCATGACAGTGTCGTCTCTATGTGTGACATGGCAGTGTCGTCTCTATGTGTGACATGGCAGTGTCGTCTCTGAATGTGACATGACAGTGTCGTCTCTATGTGTGACATGGCATGTCGTCTCTGAATGTGACATGACAGTGTCGTCTCTATGTGTGACATGATTGATCGAGTCCTGTCCCTATGTCGGATGGCAGAGTCCTGTCCCCAAGTCGGATGGCAGAGTCCTGTCCCCAAGTCGGATGGCAGAGTCCTGTCCCCAGGTCGGATGGCAGAGTACTGTCCCCAAGTCGGATGGCAGAGTACTGTCCCTAAGTCGGATGGCAGAGTATCGTAACATGATTGAGTGAGTGTTGTCCCTGCGTGAGATAATTGGGGACTTCCTATGTCAGATGATTGTATGCCGTCCCCGCTGTAGTCAATGTCATACTTGTACATATAAAAGGATATACATTTATACATAATCGTGTGTGATTACAATAGCATAAGAAATATTTTGGCATAGCAGTATTGCTCAGGCATACAAAACGAACAGTATGGCACAAGAGTATGCAATGTTCAGACAATATAAGTTAAAATAAACAACATAAAATTCAAGCAAAACTTAAAATATACACATGTGATATTTATGCGTTTGCCAATCCTCTATGCATTTCATTTGCTTCCGATTCCATGTTATGAGAGCGCATGTGTGAGCGATCTATCTGTAGCAATTGAATTGTATGATCGCAAAGATGTGTGGCTCAGAATGCCCCAGTAATCTAACGTTTACTGAATACACGTATCGACTGCGAGGTGTGAATTTTAGCTGTCCCTATGTGGGATAGCTATTTACCGTCCCTACAATGTAGCATCATTGAGTGCCGCCACTACAGTGTGGGATGGCTGAGTGTCATCTCTTGTGTGATATGACAGTGTCGTTTCTATGTGTGACATGACAGAGTCGTCTCTATGTGTGACATGACAGAGTCGTCTCTATGTGTGACATGACAGTGTCGTCTCTATGTGTGACATGATTGATCGAGTCCTGTCCTTATGTCAGATGACAGAGTCCTGTCCCGATGTCGGATGGCAGAGTACTGTCCCTAAGTCGGATGGCAGAGTCCTGTCCCTAAGTCGGATGGCAGAGTACTATCCCTATGTCGGATGGCAGAGTATTGTCCCTAAGTCGGATGGCTGAGTGATGTCCCTAAATCGGATGGTTGAGTACCGTAACACGACTGAGTGAGTGCTGTCCCTATGTGGGATAACTGGGGACTTCCTATGTCAGATGACTGTATGCCGTCCCTGCTGTAGTCATTAATGACATAGTAATTGTACATGTAATAGGACATACATTTACAGATAGTATGTGATTACAATAGCATAACAAATATTCTGACATGGCAGTATTGTTCAGGCATACAAAACGAACAGTATGGCACAAGAGTATGTAATGTTCAGACAATATTAGTTAAAATAAACAACATATAAATTCAAGCAAAACTTAAAATATACACAATATATTTGCACGTTTGCCACTACTCTATACGTTTCTTTTGCTCCTGAGTCTATGTTATGGGAGCACATGTGTGAGTGATCTATCTGTAGGAATGGAGTTGTGTGATCGCAAAGATGTGCAGCTCAGAATGCCCCAGTAGTGTGACCTTTACTGAACACACGTATCGACTGTGAGGTCTATTAACTGTCTCGATGTGGGATGGCTATGTAACGTTCCTACAGTGTAACATGATTGAGTGCCGCCACTACAGTGTGGCATAACCGATTGAGTGCTTTTCTTATGCCGGGTGATGGAGTGCTATCCCTATATCGGACGATGTGTGCGCCCTCTACAATGTGACATGACCGCCGTCCTTATGTGTGACATGCCAGTGTCATCGCTACAATGTGACATGACTGCGTGGTGTCTATATGTGTGACATGACAGTGTCGTCTCTTTTATGTGACATGTCTTACTGAGTACTGTACCTATGTCAGATGGCAGAGTACTGTCCCTTGTCGGATGCCATAGAACTGTTCCTATGATTATGATTTGGTCTATCTCTAGGAATGGAGTTGTGTGATCACAAAGATGTGCGGGTCAGGATGCAATGTGGCAGCAATTAATTGCTCGGTGATTATCTTCCCCCAAAGATAACCGATAGAGGACTTGATAATTTGTTCAGACTCCCCGACACTATAGGTGATCTGAATAATCTAAAATCTGAACAGATTTTCAAAATTTAATTGCAGTCGATAATTCATGACTTCCAAGAAAGAATGTGATTTCCAAATAGGCCAGTTTTCTGAGACGTTTACCAAAGATTGGGAAATAGTTTGGCTCTCCTAATGTGTGTCCGCTCAGAATGTCAAACTCCTTGGTGATCTTGAAAACTCAGGTTCTGCCCCTATGTCGAATGACTCAATACTGTCCTTGTATTTTATGGAATTTCACCGCACGTGTGGTACACCAGTATCAATTATGAAGAGAGAGATACAAGCGGAACGTGCAGAGATAATTCGTAATATCTTGTTTTATATATCTTTTCACAGAGATAGACGACTGATCTCTTATCAGGTGAGAAGACAGATCTTTCCCTAAATGTTCATGTCAATACTATTTACATAAGTTTTTTTTTTTATGATAATGGTCAAATTAAATAGCTAAAACACCAGTACATGAAGTTTGCACGAAAATTAAAAATATGGTGGTGTCCATACAACTCAATGCCTCTGAAATAACACCGGTAATCTAACTCGATGTGCTTACCAACTGTAAATCTCACATAATATACATGGCCCTTTATTTGCTGGATCCAAACCCTATCTAAAAATGTAAGTTGCAAGATTGTATAGATTGTATAGCAGGTCCTAATTTCCTTGAGCACTGCCCCTATGTCGGATATCCGAGTAACTGTCCCTATATAGGATATTTGAATGCCTTTTCTCTGTGAGTCGACTCAGAAGTTCCGATAGCGGATAACAGTACTGTCTCTAAGATGAATGACTGAGTGCTGTTTCTATTTCAGATAGCTGAGTACTGTCCCTGTTTCGGTTGAATATGTGGGTCTCTACAATGTGACACGATTGAGTAATGTCCCTTTGTCGGATGATAGCGTTAACCCTTGTCGAATAGTTGACTGTGGCATAACTAATCCATGCGGGATTGCAGAGTGTTGCATGTTTGATCTGACGTCAATCTGACACATAAGATACTATCTCGTTCCGGATACGTCAAGGTTCACGACTTCGCCAAATGATGCAAATTGCCATCTTTTCCCCTTCGTATGCTTCTGCCTTTTCTTACATCAAGTTGACACGAAATCGTATGACCGACAATGTTTGAACAAGAATGGTGAGTATGTACACGTTTTTTTTTTTTTTTTTTTTTAAATATTTAGAGATCTCGTGGACTGGTATATACAAATACCATTGACTCATGTTAAATGACCTCTGTATGAAGGGCAAAATGGAAAGTGAATGGATACTACTTATACTTCATGTTACCAACGATTCAGAAATTTCAGAGCTAGATTCAAACAATATCAAACACAAGAGGAATGTAATGTCCAAGAAGCAAATAGATCTAACCATATGAAATTGCACTGGACTTTAAAGGAAGAATCGACAATGTCTAATCGGAATGATCCTTGACTTGTGTAAATATTGCAACCCAAGCGATACAGGTCACCGCTGAAAACAAACTTTCTGTTTCTTACTGCTGAAAACCAAGCAGGACATAAGCGGTGCCCATTGAAAATTGCCTGTAACAATCGAGCCAAAGACAGAAGAGAGTGAAAGCATCACCAACTGTCTCAACAAACGTAACGTCCAGGACTAGCAGAGAGTCCAGCAGATGGTCATTACTCACCCCTGATTTCTCCGAAAGGGATTGGGTCTGGACCCTACCGAAGGACAATATGATCGGGGAGCCGCCTTCGACCATTTCCTTCCTTGCCTTCCAGCCAGCTGGAGACTGTGATCCTGTGGTTTGTGTAGCCCATAAACATATCTCTAGGGATATGTCTATGGTGCAACCAACATCCAGGGCAGGCACTCAGCCCAGACAGTGCCCACGTCGTAGAGTGGAAAGTCTCTGGTCTCAGTGCCTGCCAAACCAGTCGCAACGACAATAGCGAAGTCACACAATGTGAACATACACTGGCCACAACAACGAACCAGGATCTACCGCAGCCGATCAGTGAGCCGTCACGGAGAAACAGGACCAAACTCTTACAGGAAATAGTCACTAGTAACATCTATATACACCTCGGGTTCACACCATTGAGAAACAGAAAGGTTGCCTATTCACTAAAGCTACATAGAAGAGAATAGATAGATCACACAGGTAGATTAGACAGAGGTTTAGGAGATGGGAGGGACAGGTGATAGATGAGAGGCAGATGAGAAAGAGTGAGAGATGAGATGAATGATAGACGAGGAAGAGAGAGAGAGATCAGAGATGAAACAGAATGAGACAAGATGAAACAGGAAAGAGATGAGAGAGAAGAGGGAAAGATAAAAAGGGAAGAGAGGTAGATGAGATGAAAGAAATAAACACAGAGAGATAAGAGATTGAGTAAACAGAGGAGATGGGTTGAAGATAGACAAAAGCAAGAGGATAGTAAAACAGATAGGAATAGATTTCATTTATCGATTGTGAGATTTAATCCTGGCTTTGAAACTCTTTAAACTTTGGCATTTCATGAAGTCACATGAAGCATCATTTCAACTCCAACCTATTCCAAACATGCACCTGAAAATATGCCTTTGAAAGTATGAACACCCAGAATCACAATGTCTATAAGAAACAGGCATATGGAAACTTGGATAAACACTGGACACTTTTCAACATTTCGCAATAAGAATTAGTGCCAACGTTTGGCAGAAAAAGAAAAGAAACCCAAGGGGAAAGAATTTTGCTATTCATCATTTCGCGCAAAAAATGGCATAATGTGTTCGACCAGAAAAGAGAAAGGATTTCTAAATAGACGGCAAATAAAATGTGCTGGCTTCGTTCAGAAACAAAAGCGAAGAGATATGCAAAGAGATAAATAAATAAATAAATAGATATATGAATAAAGGTTATTGGCTAAACAGGGGATCTAGATTTGTCAGTCACAAGAAAAATTGTGATATGGGCTCAGATGGAAAGATGCAAAGTGTAAAAATACAAAGGTGTTGGAAAGGTAGGATCTGTGTCGGAATGTGTGCCATTCGGGAAAAACGACAGTCGATTGCAATTATTTCTTCTGATATTGAACATCTCGCGTGGGCAATCGTCTTGTTTTTCACTATTGAAATGATCTCTTAGTATCTGCGAATCTTTTTTACCATCTTATTGCCTACCATCTACTTGAATTTAGATTTCGAAATTCTTTATCTCCGAAATCCATTAACTTTAATTTCAAATATTTCAGACATTATTGCTGACAATATCAGTATTCATTTCTTCGATTCACATTCTCTAACATCACGTGCATCAGGCGAGATAGGAATTTGTACATTGTGAAACCAGTTCACATTGGACCTACATCAAGTACAGAGCCCTGTTCTGGGGCACGAGTCCTAGATATAAAGGATTATCAAGACATGCAAGCAGTTCAGCCAATCATTTGGCACCAATCCAATTGCTGCAGTGGCAAATAGTCCTGACCACAGTGTGAGTTAGTAAGCTTTGTGCGGACATGCAGAGCTCAGGTGCGAGTTAGTAAAACTGATGTGCACATAAAGAACTACGGGTCAAACTGAAAAATCAGTTCTATAGCAGTAATCTTCCAAACTTAATGGCCGAAACAATTGATGTTCCATAATATACCAGAAATCTTCCTAGGAAAATACATTGTAGAAATGCATTTTGGACTTTCTCAGGTGTTCAAGAACTGATGTGTCAGCAAATTAAAAAGCATAGTTCATTACACGGAGCATTTCATCATGTCATTGGCTACTGCTGTATTTCTGGCCAACGTTCCACAAAGGAGCTGTGTACTCTAGAAGCACGATCTCTAAGGAGCGCAAATCAATATTTTCTTAATTGATGGTGCCCGTAGTGCTGGAGCCATATTGTATTTCGGCCTTATGATAAATAAACGTATGAAAAAAATTCTGCAACCCCAAAATAAATGGCCAAATGGATGATTATACTTTAAAACCGTATGCATCATACAGCGGAATATTATAAAGACCTCGAAGATACTTACGATCTAATGTTACAGAATATG
Organism: Peronia peronii; assembly: GCA_039654565.1. Lineage (NCBI taxonomy): Eukaryota > Metazoa > Mollusca > Gastropoda > Systellommatophora > Onchidiidae > Peronia > Peronia peronii. The sequence continues at coordinate 6,774 of JBCEWB010130249.1, read as the reverse complement.
TGCGTTCACGTGTTACTTCTATTACATCTTAGGTTTCCAATGAGCAATTGACAGCCTAATAATAATAAACTGCAAACTGGACAGCTATATATTGTAACCAATGAATGGTGCTGAACAATCATAAGAGATACGAAGTTGTCAATCATGTAGATGTATTGAAACTGTATTTTCATGTCTTGAGTCAGTACATGAGCAAAATCTGTGTCTATGTCTGACAATACCAATGTAGATAGCGCAATCTCCAGAGATCTGTAAACAGTGGGCTCATGATTGTCCGGACATCCAGCATAATTGGCCAATAGTTTGAAAGTGAAAATAACTTCTCTCAAGACTTTTCCTTCATGATAGCTTCCCGGAATGATCTCTCTTAGAGTTTTCCGCAATGAGCAAAGTTCCGTTTGGAATTTTCTCAAGGAACAAACGTCTCTGGACTCTCCCTCAAAATCCTTGGACATACCAAGAGCTAACTCTCTAGACTATTCCTGATGACAATAGGTGAGTAAAGTAAAGAAGTAAAAATAAAAGTAGAAGCTGTAGCGGATATCGAGACGGAGACTGATGACACTCTGGAAAGCGATAATTCCTTTAAAACCCATAAATAACTCCAACAATTCCAGAGTTCGAACAGGACATTATCACCACTTTAGACCATCACTCAAACCTCAGAGAAATTGTTCTTCATCGACAAATATCACTTCTCTCACATAGCTCCATCCTTCTCAGAGAAATATGAACATTCATGAAATAATGAATTTAAAAAAAAATGGAATCATTCACGAAACAGAATTGCCTCATCCTTTAAAATGTACTTTATTAAATAATCATCCAACCAAATGTAAAAAAAAAGTACGGTCCCATGTGAGATTCTGACAGAGGCTTGGTAGTTTTGGACATGGCCAAAACCATTTGTCCATCCGGACTACCCGAGTTGAGTGCTGGTTAATGTAGCCTGGGAGTTCCAACCTTAGCCGTATGGAGACAGATAAGGCACGATGACCATGGGAGATCACGATACAGCCAGGCAAAAAGAATTCACTGGACCGAGCAAAACAAAACTGAAAACACTTACAATGCTTATGACAGAGACAAATACTGAATACTAAAAACATTAAAAATTTAAAGCAACATCTCAAAATCGCTGAGGAGTTTCCAAGAATGTAAGTGTGCAAAAAAGATCGTCCCCCATAGACAATTTAATCTGAGCATCGATTACTTGTGTCATATATTTAAAGAATCTTGTTTAGTTTATTATGTATCTCACTACAAATGAAAAGTGTCACCAGTACGATAGCGAAATTGAAATACATTTCTGCATCAGTGATTGAGTATCAACTTGTAACAATTTTTCTATCTTATTTCTCAGCTAGTTATGAATGTTTAAGTCCACTGATTGTAAATGTACTTTTCAAATGTGAAAAGAATTTCCCTTTGATATTACGGTTATATTGCGCCCATCAGATCCATGTATCATTAATAGCGTTCAAGAAAACAACTCTCTGGAAGCCACCAATGTACACTGGCTCTTTGACTTATGCGAATTGCAAGCCTATCATGACTGAACTATGCCATCATCCCTATGTTTCTTGGATATTATCCTGCCCACCATCAGATCACCTTTCTGGAAGTCATAATCATGCTTGTGTTTTAAACTCTTGGCTCATAAGTGCGATGACGATTAACTATCATCAGACATGCGTGCTGTTGATATTCTTGTCCAATAACAAGCCACTCTCTCTGGCCATATCTTTAAACCATGTTTGTATTTAATCTATCGCTGCTACAACCTTACCACTATGTTTTGCCACATATCCCATGCAGTGTTGATATTGATGCCATTAAGAGACCTCTGTTTTGTAGGAGTATATGTAGAGTGATAAGCCACTCCACTGTTTTATAAAATATACTTTTCTGCATTAGAATAATTTTACTATGCTAGACTGCCAAACATGAAGTAATAATCCCCTATACTACATCACCTATCGACTGCTACTTGCATTGCACCTTCACCTTGGTCAAGTTTTCAGTAGACTATAGGCCAAGAAGAATGAAACAACTTTATTGAGTCCATGTGTATTTTAAGGAAGGAAAAATGTACGGGGAAAGGCCAAAATGTGAGCAATCATTCGGTAATAAGAGGAGTGGAAAAGAATATGCTGGGAAGGGTTTTACTGTACTTAAATTGTATCAGGCAGAACTTAACATTTCAATTAGAAAACGTCAGTACATTATTTGTGTGTGTGTGTGTATGTGGGGTGGGGGGGGGGGTGAGGGAGCAGAATCTAACAGGCAATGAATTACAGATAAGATGCCTGGTAATGTATGAATGATGATATGACAGATATTTATATGGTCAGAAAACTTGCCATAATATAAATCTATAATGCAATTGTACCTAAAATGGCTTACTTTACTTGTGTCTGGTTCCCAGCGATTATAGACGCAGATGTGAATAGTTCTGTACGGGGCGAGCCGGAGACTTGGCATATTTTGAGATGCTTGGTGTTTAAGAGGAAATGTATACAGTTCGTGGTGTTGAAGCAGCTGTTAATGACAACAGATAATCCAGAGACGAATCTCTGGTGGTCGTTCCGATGACCTAATGAAAGGACTAGGTGATCTGAAGATCTGGTCCCTGTTGATGTGATGCTCTGTTGTTCTGGTAGCTAGTGCGATGAATTGATGAAAAGTCTGATGAATAGAATCTTGATTTAGATTATCTGATGACATTTTACAGACATTGTCTTATTTGAGAAAACGGTCTGAAGAGGATGATGCGGTGAATCCAATGATACGCCTCAAATCAAGCACTATGACACGCCTCATATAAAGCATTATTCCTTTTGCTATCAAACGTCAAGATGAATGTCAACATGACACATGAGGGTCAATCAGAAGTTGTGTACAGCTCGGGGAACAAGTCAGCAAACGTTTCATCCCTTCTGTTGTTGAGATAAGCTTGAAAGAAGAAAGAACACAATATGTTCTGTTAAATCTTCTTACAAAAGAGAAATAAATGATTTTCTTATTTAAATATAATTAACAATATATTTAACAAATTGATTTTCTACATTGCAGTTGATCAAACATTAGTAACTCTCAAGCGATCATAACTTTCATTACATTTGATCAAGCTTAGACATCGTTTCTGAACAAAATTCTGAGACCATTGAATGTCGCAGTTGTTGCATATGTCATGTTTAAACAAAAGCGATCTAACAGCTCATTGCTTTGAAATCTGTTTTCTGGGGGATCACAAGGCTGCACGTATAATTTTATATTTCACTTTATCATTGATCTCTTTCAACACTGGTAATTTGGCGACGAAGATGCGCTATAATTCTCAATGCGAACAGCTGAACTTACTAATAGTCTGCACAAGCGAACTTTCAGCGTTGATCTTGTGCGGAGGTGTGGCTGGTTTTTAACGTGCGATGACAAAAAGGGCGGATGACCTTGAACCTTCGTTGCGTTGAATGAGGTCTGATTTGTAGTTTTTTGTTTCTATAACGGGGATCTGTAATATTTGCAGATGGTTCGAATAACTGACGGGTGCAGTGAGATTTTTGAAGGTTCAAAAACAAACCAGATCTTGAATGGAAAATAACAGCAAGAGGGTATTGAGCTTTCACACATTTTTAGACATTTGACAAATTGCAGCAAACAAGATTTTGGCCTTTGGTGACGGAAGGAAGTCTGATATCCTACTATTTCAGTGATATCTGTTGTGAACTTCTGCAGAAAAAAAGAATGTTGGGTTTCCTCGCGTATTTGGTTTCTGATTAAAATGATGTTTCTGAGCCGTCCTTTCCATCTTGAACTTTCGTTCACATAGGCAAGAAGGTCTCGACTTTTGGCCACTGCACGTCGTCAGTGCTGCAGTTGGGTCCTTTGTTCTAGATCTGCAATGGAAAAAGAAATGGTTGACTTCATATTTAGCCGAGAATTCGATAATTTCCTAAAGACCAACGTTTCGACATTGAAGGTAGCTTAGAATCTATATTAATCTACTTTGGCAAAACAGCTCTTTCATCACTGTGTCAGTTTATTGCCACAATATCAAGACACCCTTTTCCATTACTTGATTCTTTGAAATTGTACTTTGTTCATCCTATCGTGTAAGTAGATCTGGATTTTCTTCAAATAGTTTTAAAGGAAAAGGCATTTTGTCATATAAGAGTAACCTTAGGAAAGCAAACAGTGGGCAAAATATTGGCGAAAATACAAAACATGAAACGATTTCCTTTTGCAACACAGTTCAAGGGGATGGCAACGGTCGTTCCTTTTGAAAACTACTTTTATGATCTAAAATCTAAAGAGGGATCTAATTCTAACCTTCATCCCAGATCCAGAGGGCCCCTGAACAAACAGAATACTTGCGCCACAGACTGATATAGGAATTAAAGTATGTCTAGTTCTAGCTTTATGTATTGCATACGGAAATCTAATCCAAAAGTAACTCTTGAATGTTTGAAGACATCGTGAGGGATAACAGCAGATGCGAGTTTAAGTGAACTGTGGTCATCAACACGACACCCGTGAAGACACCATGTGGAATGGATGATTTCCTTCCATGAGAAGAGATGTGTGTTTCAAACACTTAAGGTGCCACGTCCGTTGTTTTCAGTTATATGCAATGTCAAGCCAAAGGTCTAGCCAAGATTATACAGAGGATATTTTTTAAATGGTAATCTCTATCCTTAACCACATCTCTTACCCAATAAAGTAGTCAACTATGTGACAGGAGCCTGTAGGAATTGAATGTAAGTTAGATCCAATATCTTATGCTTTAAAAAAATATTCCACGAGTGACATACTTTTACTGTTTGTTTTACATGTCATTGTTAAAAGGGGCCAAGTTTTATTTCAATTGTAATAATAGCCATTTTTCTATATTGGCAATAAATTGTTTACAATACGCATTTGTGAACTTCCATACCATTGTTGTACAGATTAAAAAAAAAATGAATTCATGTGCCTAACTTTTCAGACCCAGCCGCGGACATATTCCAAAAATACTACGGCTATGAAGTTAAATATTGCCATGCTATCCACCTCATAAATAAATTATTTACAGATTATAAAGCAAGACTTGAAACTCTTGCAAACGTCTTAAGTTGAGCCGAGAGAAGTGAATAGCAGCAGATTGTCTGTGCCTCTCCTGCAGCAGTCGATCTCAAAATGGCTGAGTATAATTCGAGTTATAGTTTTAATAATTCAGTCTTTTCTCTAGCAATTGTGGGTTTCAAATGACTGAATGCAACTCAAATGTTGACTTGATAATTCAAACTTCTGCCAATCGGTGTCCAGACTTCTGAGTTTTACCAGGGGATTACAATGGGTAAACGCGTGTTGTGAGTGAACTTCACGAGAGATGTTGAAGGAAAACAACTCATTACCTCAAATGATAAAAAGGTCTAATTTCCATGATTACTTTTACTGCACCTGACTAGTCAAACTAAAAATTCTGTCTCGTCCATATTTCAAGATGGCTTTATCAAATTTTCTAAAATCATTTCTCTTTCCAGAACTGAAGTGAATATAAGCTTAATCTTTTGTCAGATAACCAGCAGACGATTAATTCAGTTCAGGCTTGGAAGTTTTGTTTTTTATTTTCTCACGAAACCAAGGATATTACAAATAGATCACTTTAATCTGGACACTCTGACAATATTTTAGAGATTAGCTATGATAAAGGACTTCAGTTATTTTCAACACTTTTGAGACATTGCTAAAAAAAAAAAAAAAAAGAGATACGTATTACACAATTCATTTGATGATTTTGCCATTACAATTCTATTGAATTCATATATAACTTAACTAACGTATTTCTTTTACGATTACTTTATTTGTCCAGACAAATGCAACATAAAAGATAAGATAAAAATACAATATGAGCACACATTTAGGCCTGCTACTTTTTCTATCCATACTTATATACCAACATAACAACATGTACATAGCTATATATACATAGGCTCATACATACATCCATATCGAAATTCTTTATTTTCCACAAACAATAAGTATTGTATAGATATAATATTCAATACATTACATCCTATGGGAAATCGTATCATGGCAAAGAAGAAACCAGCCCGATAAGCATTGTATGAATATAACAAGAAAATCATAGTCATTACATTCCATGTTACAGGGAAATCGGATTTCGGCAAAGAACGTGGAAGCAGCAGGCAAAATGTAATTTTTTGTTCAATCATTCTGTTGAAATATCTTCATCGCTGTTTCCATACCTTGTAAGAACTAATTACAGCACTTATGCCACAAAACTTCGCTAGGTATTTAATTTTGCATTCTGCGTTATTTAGTTTTAATTTTCTTTTCCAACCAGTGCAAATCTTTTATGTACATTTCATAAAGTTCCACATTTTACATATAATAATTATTTTGCAATGATAGTCAAGATTGTTAATTTCTATAGATAGTGATTCATGCTTTTGCGAATTTATTTCCTACAACATTCATTCACAGGGCAGTCAATTAATTTAACTGTCTTAAACACATTGTCTATGATTGTGATGTCTGGTCGTTGATTTCTGATGTTGAATGCATCTGAAATTGCTTGAAACATTGTTGGCTTCAGTGGTGTGTCCTTTACTGTGATGCTGCACCTGTTTAAGGCACGTACCTTCCTTTCAATAGACAGTTTGCGATTTCCGTCGCTGTAAAGACTTTGACGTTAACTATTTTTAGAATTCTCAGGCAGTCTTAAAATAGACCCCCTTACGTTCACAGCGCAATTTGAGTTTGCGTTTA
>JBCEWB010130238.1:0-11248 GCA_039654565.1 Peronia peronii | reverse complement strand
ATAACGCTAGCCAAATTTTCGAGCCCGCTTGGCTCTTCGTGGGGGCAATAATGAAAACATATAAAATGTAAATAGGGTATTACTGTACACATGTCTGCTGTACATCATCATTATTGTCTTCGACGCAATCAGTATGTTTGCTAGTTAATAAGCTCTTATCAGCTAAGCATATAATGACAAAATCAACAAACAAAAACATGCATATTCGTATCAGAGAGTCTATTATTTGGACCTACACTGGTTCCCCATCACCAGCAGAGCATTATTGTTGTTTGACGAACTAAATGGAGGTAATCAAAGAAGAGAAAGAAAATGAAATTAAAAACAGTGATGTAGCCGAGATCATATCTAAAAGAGTATCATCAATGCCATCATCAGTAAGAAATTGCTAGGTAGATAGACAGACAGACAGACAGACAGACAGATAGACGGACAGATAGACAGACAGGCAGACAGACAAGGCAGACAGACAGACAGCAGGCAGACAAATAGACAGATACAGACTTAGAAGAACATGGAAAGGCCGAGACAAAGATAAAAAGAAGAAAGAAGGAGATAAAAAGAGAAACAGAGGTAGAGAAACAGAAAGAGATTTATTGAGCTTTAAACCGCGACTTAGAAAAAAAAAAGAGTTCAAACTCAATCCCTTTGGATAAAGAAATAAATATCTCATCTACTGTACACTGATAATTTTCCCCTTTCCTCTAGTTCTGGTTCCACAAAACGCGCAACTCGCCTTCAAAATCGCGCCCGTTTGTATCTTTCCTTATTCTCTTTCCTTAGCTAAAATACATTAACTTTCTCTTTGCCAGTAGCTTTCTCAGTTCGCTTCCTCAAAGAGGCAATAAAAATAGTTCAAAGTTTGTAGAGTGAGCCAGGCTCTGTATTCCCACACGCGCATATACGGCCAATTGTGAGCCAATGGCGAGTGGCGCTTTCTAGATTTCATGCCGTCGTCTTTCCTTATCACAACATACTTAAGGAGCTCACGTTGTACGCGTATGTTGTACTGTGAGGAAGAAACTGAAAAAAAAAATACCGAAGAAAGCTCCGTGCCGTCAAAATCACACGATTTCTTAGGCTTTGACAGTTTCAAGTAGAAATACAATGCTGGTTGTTAAAGGAGAAAAGTTTAGGTGAAAAACGATAGATCGTGTGTACAATAGTTAAATATTTTACGATGGATGGATGGACGAATGGAAGGAAAAACGGATGGACGGACGCATGGATATACAGACGGTTGGATAGGTGAATGGATGGTGGATGATGGATGAATGGATGGATGGATGTCAAAACCACTGACTTCAAAGTCGGGAACTGAAAGTAAAAGAAGCAACTACTAGAGAAGAGAAGTCCATCTGTTTTACACATGTCACTACACTGGAGAGAGACACAGGGCGAAAACTCTTGCTGAGCTCGGTAGGAGAAGGCAACTATAAATACCCTTTAAAGAACAAACAAAGAAACAGAACAAATTAAAGACTTTGAAACTTCATATAACTTATTTAGCTGCATTTGTTTTTACTTGGAGAGAAAAGCTAGGAATGTCTTTTGGGTATAATCTTTCCTTCCTCAGTCATAAAGGAAAATATCCCTTGCAAGAGAATCGCTTCAAAAGTAATATGAATTATTAATGTTACACATTAAATGTGAATATTCTAATAAACTGAGACATTAAAGGAAGATAAAAAGCAAAAAGCCCCTTTCATTGTTTTAAAAATATTTTGTTTGTTATTGTTGTTGTTAGAGTTCTATTCTTAGATGTAAGAAAAGACTAGTAGAGTGGTTAAACAGTTAACCCTTTCATGCTAGGATCAATATTATCAAAATATATTTCAGGATAATATGAAATTCCTGCACTCAGCTTAATATGTAATTTTCTCTTAGCAAAATCACAAAATCTCTCAAGAAATAGATCTATTATGCTGCACGTGTTTACTTCAGCGTCAGCCATTTTGAGTTCTCGGAACTTGTGCAAACTTCCTGGTTTTGACATCACATGCAATGGATCTATAGGATTATTCGACTTCAGCCGCCTACGCGAATCATTGACTTTAACTACGAAAAGACAACATACAGATTGAAGATACAAAAGTCGTGGTAGTGAAAAAGGAAAACCAAGAGAATGCTGCGAATTTGAACTATTCCTATGGAGGAAGATTCAAACTTTCTTCTCCACAGACACTTTCTTTCAGGATATGTGATGCAGACATAAACAAAATTACACAGAAATATTCGTTCTCAACGGAACGAGAAGGTATGGTAGGGAGAAAAGAGAATACCAAAAGCATTCTAACATACTTCATGAAAAATCTAAAAAGGTAAAAAATTAAGGAACAGAGTTATAGAGATATTTGAAAAAGAACATAATACACACACAAACACACATCAGCGACAAGTGCAAACACACCCATACACATGCACACAAATACACACACATACAAAACAAAGAAACAAAAAACTAAAACAAACAAAAAAATCAAAGCCAAAAAAAAGGAAACAAGAACAAAAAACAAAACAAAAACAAAAAAACAACAACAACAAAAAGAAAACAAACAAATAAATGAAAACAAAACACCAGCAAACAACAACCAACAAAAACAAAGGGGGGGGGGGAGGGGAGGGGAGGGGTGAGCCAAGAGTTAAAGACTGGAATAACCAGTAACAGCAAGGAAAATACGAAACTTGTATCTCTGAGCTCTGTGTTCTCGCTTTGGCGTGTTGTCATGGTTACGCGTCATTTCACAGGAAGTGCAATGTGAAACGTCAGATGGCAAAAACTCCTATTGTTCTGTCAGTGTGTTTCTTTAATCTATCCGGTGATATATCACTTTTCTCCCCTACTCACCTCTTCACTTTCCTCTATTTTGGAAAATGAATGGAGAAAGAATCATGGCATGCGATGTTTTTAATTCTTTTGTTATTTCTTGCTGTCAAATCCAGAATATAAACTGGTTTTTAGGTGGCGAGTTTTTTGGCATCATATGAGGATTTCCTGTTTGTTAATTCAGTTAAAAAAAGGCGGGGAACCTTTTTTTTTTCTTTTTTTTTTTTCTCGTGTATGTTTGCGTTCCTGTTCTTCTAAATAGATGGAAATTTAACCTGCAATCTGAGGTCTTCATGAAAGCGTTTTAAGGTGCCTGTGGAACTTTGCAAGGAAAGCAAACATACATGGGAAAAAAACAAAAAGACATAGAATAGTGAAAGATAAACATGTTTAGGAGAAAAAAGCAGCTCTAGAAAAACAAACAAATTCCAAAACCAGAATGCTAAACACGATGAAAAAAAAAAGTAAGCTTTTATTTCATGAAAAAAGAAACGCAAATTCTTCAGTTGAAGATGAACGCCGAAACCGAATACTTCGTTTCTTTGAGGCTCCATCATCTATTCATTCATCCATCCATCCATCCATCCATCCATCCATCCATCCATCCATCTACTATCCATCCATCCATCCATCCATCCATCCATTCATCCATCCATCCATCCATCCATCCATCCATACATCCATCCATCCATACATACATACATCTATCCATCCATACATCCATCCATTCATCCATCCATCCATCTATCCATCCATCCATCCATCCATCCATCCATACATACATACATACATCTATCCATCCATCCAGCCATCCATCTGTCCGTCCGTCCCTTTGTTCGCCCACCATCCATCCATCCATCCATCCATTCATCCATCCATCCATCCATCCATCCATCCATTCATCCATCCATCCATCCTTCCATTCATCACTTTTGAGCCATCCACTGATTCATAATGTCTCAAAAGTAGGAACTTCTAATTCTACAGAATTAGCCCCATTAAATTTAACGTTTGGAATTTTGAAATGCAGAGTATAAAAATATGATATATATGGCATTTTCAATTAAAAGCGTTAACTTCTGGCTCCTGCAGCCTTCCAAGCGTAAAATGTGGAATTTCAGGCAAGCATGAATCATTCAAGAGTTGAGGGACAGAACCAACTAAACACTGTTAGAGCAAGACGTTGGCCGGAGGAGTGAGATTAGACAGGACGTAAGCTCTGGAGACCGAGAAGCAGCGCTGCCAGAAATGCCTATGGATTGAACCCACAAGGAAAAAAGAATATAGGTTAGACCATTGATCCTCTGCCAAGAGATATCTGAACTATGATGTAGTGAGAAAGAGCGGTTTCTTGGGAAATAAAATTCGAAACGTTTCTCAAAATCGAGTCGAGTAAAGAGGAATGAACTGATATAGGTATATTCTCAAGATCAGACTGAGAAGATTATCTTTGGTAATTGGTCTATACCTTGGAAAGAATGAGGAGCGATTATGATGATGTGTTGTCTCGGTGCAGTGTCAAACGGGCAAAAACATTTTTAGCACTCTATGAATTTCATCCATTTTCAACTCATTTCTTTATTTCTTCATATTTGATATCTGTTTATTTTATTGTATTGACTTAGTTGGCTTTTCACGTTCTGTGCAATCTAGTTTTCTTTTATAGGTCAAGCCGGACATTTCTAAAAGAAAACGATGATGAAGGTGATGTAAAACATTCCATCTCTGCCGTCATTAAAATTTGGTGCTCTGCTGTATAATCGGCGTTGGTGTTCATGGTTCTACATGGTTTTCCTAACAGATAATTTTGAATTTTATTTTTATGGAGATAGAGGCAGGAATGAAGACCAAAAGACTTAAAATGGAAACGAAGCTTGACATTGCCGAGTTCAGATATTGCTGCTGGCACTGTTAAATGTCATATGCCAAACATGTGTGTATCACACATGACATATATTATGTGATATTGTTGTCCATCTGTGAGTGACATTTCCTCCCTAGGTCAAAGAAAAATGCATCTTGTCTTATCTTACCTTATCTTACGTTTCTCCTTTCATCTTATTTCATTATTACTCTGACATCACATAGACTACTAGAATTTAGGAAGAAATTTCTCACTCATTTCTCCTCTACAGTCTTCAGCACTGACCCAGAATTCTTAGTTTTACTTGCAGCATTTAATGGACATTTTAGGGGCCGTTTTTCAAGTCTTGCAGAACCAACGACTGTAAGGATGGAGTCGTTTTCTTTCTTTTTTTTTTTGACCCGCCACTCACGGACAAATCTCCTCCATTTATCGCGTTCTTGTGGTCATGGCAACTGTCTGTTTGTCAGCTGTACCGCCATCCATCACTGAACTCGACCGGGCTCCCATCTGTTGGCCAAAGAGACGCAGCCATCTTTCCAAACTGGTGGGATTCATATGTCGCTAACAATGTTTAACCTTCCACAGTTCACAGTGTCGTAATAATATGTGATCCAGGGAAGACCAAAAGCTAAATCTTTACTTTGAACTATTAGTCGTAGAAATTTGAAAATTACACAGAATGTCGGCCTGAAGTTTGACAAAACGATTGTTGGACACAGATCATTGTTTCTACATGCAGAAGGATGCATACGTTTTTATGGTTCGACTACTGTTTTATAATGCTATGATCAAAGCAAAGTAAAGTAGCGAACAAATGTGGGTTACGTTCACAAAATGAAATGACGTACCTCTTCAAAAAATGTACATCGAAATGTTTGATTATAATTAGCTAATCCTGAGAGCATTACCTTTGCTAAGACCACTTATTCGTGAGTTTTCTGCTCCAAAACATCAAGAGTAAAGGAAATCTTGGCTTTTGTATATCATTAATGCCAGTTCATACATCCATCTATTCGTCCATTCATCCATTATCCGTCTGTCCATGCCTCCCCTGTGTTCAGTCAATGCAAAATAGTCTCATTGTACAGCTGCTAAACCTCAATACTTCTGAAAGGTTTTATTGTTATATTTTTAAATCATCCTTAGGCGTTTGAGAGTTAAGGAGAGCCGGACTGACAACTGAGAAACAGATGGTCTTTGAGAAGGCTGAGATCTGCGAGTATATACACGTATGTCAACGCCCTGACACAGGGGCGGGATGTGTCGTGGGAGCTTCTTCACTGCACGAGGGGAAAGGGGCTAGCTCTTAGAGTGTCGAAAATCCCACTCTATACATAAAGAGAGAGAAGTTCTGTTTGCTGGATCATCATATACAAAGGTGAGATTGTGAAACTGAAATCGTCTCATAAGAACAGTATCCAGTTTCAAGAGGATCACCCATAAAAAAAAGAAATTGAACAGAAAAAAGACGAAAAACGACAACAACAACAACAAACAAACAAACAAAAACAACGAACAAACAATTAAAAGCTCAGGTTGAAAACGCACACAGTGAGGTTGTTTCACTTGAGGACCTGCCATTCTGTGATGCTTACAGGGACAAACCTGAGAGGGTAACTACTCTTGTATAAAGGAAATTTTGTTTGTTTTTAATCTTACATTTTTAATGTTTCTTTCGAAAGGAAACCTTTATCATCGTCTCTGCCAATGCCTTTTCTTATTATGAAAACATCGTTTAATTTCGTCTAAATTTTGGTACACAATAAAATCAATGGAATATATTTTTTGATAGTCACATGTGGCAGACTGGTGTATCAGTGAAATTCATCAAATCCGAATCTGGAAAATTGTGTCTTATAATAATAATAAAAATAATAAAGGTAGAGAGCATTTACATAGCTACAGTTTTGGCTTTACAATCTATTATTATAAAGATCTCTTTCTTTTATCTGTATAGAGTAAAAATGGGGCACTGAAATCTACAGAGCAGTAGGCAATGATGGTAAAACATAAAAGAAACCTGTGTTAATAGTTTGTCCACCAAAGGCTAAAAAAGCACTTTTAGAAATGTGCAGATGACTATACGTACTTGGCACATCGAGATGGTGATGATTGGACATGCAGTGAGAGTGATGTTCCGGGTACTAGGAACACAAGACTGACTCCAGGAATCATTAACGAAGAGACGAATGTGTGGACTGCAGATCAAGTATGGCAAGCAGATTCTTGGATGACACAAGAAAAAGCACATGGTCCTGCAATGATGCCCTTGTCTGAAGATCTGGTCGAGGGGAGGTCCTCGGTCTGTAACATATACCTTGTAAAGGGTGCCAGGCGAAGATAACAAGGATGAACACATGAATGAGTCTATTCTCCAGCTGTCTGTATATCCGGCTTTCAGAATAACATAAAATTATAAAGATTTCCCTTATTTATGGCAGTTATGGAAATGGTGTAGGGATTTCGAGATGTTTTCATGAGAGTTCGAGTGTCATGGTAACTAAAACATAAAACTTTTTATCCATTTGGTCTTGTTTTTCTTGTTTCGATATCAACAAACGCACACGAATGCAGAGAAATAATGCTTGTTATATATTTATAATGGACAACAACCATGCAATGGTTCAAGCACAAAGAATAACTAGATCTATCCCGCCTAGCCAACAGGCTGTAGCTGTCTAAGATAATAAATATAGTTTATGTAACTGGGGAGGTGGGCTCCACCTTGGTCTTGCAGAATTTACCTCTCTTAGGAACAGCTCAGCATCGCTGCTCTCTTTGAAAGAAAAACTACATATAAAAAACTAGAGAACATAACTTTAACACTTATGAGCATGTGTGTGTCTGTGGGCTCGTGTTTGTGTATATGACTGTGTCAGCACAACAGGGGCTGAAGGTAGAGATTAAAGGAGAGCGAGAATCCTTGTTTGTTTCCAAGAGATAACCTCCCGCAGGAGGTAGAAAGGCGTAAATATACCGTAACAATACCATCCAGTCGTATAAAACAGTATCATCCAGTCGTATAAATGTATAAAATTTATACAATATATATTATATTTATTGTGAGAACACGAGGAGAAGGTGTCATATCGTACGATGATCTGTGAAGTAAATGTGCAAATGTATGAGTGGGTCCATTTCTATGGGTATATCAAGGCGTAGACATTTATATTATGAATGTTGAAAGATAACGAGGCGAAGCTGGTGAAGAGCTGGGGTGAGAATGGACTAGGAGAGCATGTTAAAGAAATAGAAAGCGATAATGATAGCTGGAAGTATTTCTCACGCAAAATATTTTTTATTTTCTAACTGAGCGTAATAAGATCCAAATGTGTTGGTGGAAAACAGGACTTTAAATAATAAAAAAAAGTTAATTGACGCTGTTTATATGATATTTTCTAGCCACCTCCGCTCTTGCACTTAGACACAGTTGTGTTAGAGGTGGAATCTATCTAATAATGCTTTAAAGAAGTCTCCGGGAAGCAGAAATCGTGCTAAGACAACGCCCTTTTTGGTTTGGTGCTAATCAACGTCGTGTTGTGTCCTTGTTATTGTTATCATTATTGTTATTATTATTGTCATTACTGTTATTACTATCACTATTTTTATTATTATTATTACTATAGTTGTTGCAATTATAAAATGACCGAAGTAGCGCCAATGACTACTTTTTTTTTTCATTCAGCCAGATAATATCTGCCTTTGTCAGTCACAAAAGTAACTAAAAAATCTTATTCAGAAAGAAATGATCGCCTCTGCTCTCTATCTATTTGAAAAAAAAATGCAAAGAAAAATTCTGACAAAATTGCATGGTATAATGATTTTGACTTTGCTTATCGTTATAATTTTTTAGCGGATTTTTTTTTGTCGTCGATGATCCGAGTTAAAGAAGCAAAGTGACTTTTCTGCTTGAGTGTATTTCTGGTTAGTACGTGCTCTGCATAGGTTAGAGAAGTAATTTGACGTGGGAAAATGATGACTCAGTTGTAATTCAGCGGTCATAGTTACGTTAACTTAGTCAATAACAAACTAGACAACAGAGATGGACATCAGTTAAATTTCTGAAAAATTGAAAACTTGTCATATCCGGCCACCATTTTTAGTGACTATCTGACTCCTTTTCACCTTTCGCAAATAAGTAAATAAATATGCAGATAAAAATAAAAAGGAAAACAAAACAGCAACTGAAACAACAACAACAAAAATCAAAAGGAAAGTTTTCTGAGAAGTATTAAATGATTAAATTGAACGAGTCAATTCAGGAATCCAGCTTTTCAATGGAGGAGGAAAAAAGAGGCTGCTTTGAAAAAAGTGCCGAAATAAACAAATCGTTTAGGTTTCTTTAAAATCTCACGCCTCCTTGCCTTATCCCATCCTCCCCCCCCCCCCCTTTTCCCCTTGCCCCCTCCCCCCTCCCCCCTCCCCCCTATTTTCCCCTACCAGATAACCATATATGCTGCCGTTCTTTCCATAGCTTCGCTTCGATCCTTGACCCCCTTCGCACTACCCCCCCCCTCCAATCCCCACCCCTTATCATCTCCTCCCCCTCCCAAGACTGAGGGTAAACTCACCTAGAGAGAGAAAGCAGCGCAGGCCACGAAGTGGAAAGAGGTGGAAGATGAGCTAAGTAATGTGGTTAGGACTGGTAACAGAGAGAGGTGGGCAGTGGGAGGAGAGGCATTTGGAATTATGTGTATGTGTTTAAGTGAGTGGTAGGAGAGTGCGTGTAAATATGCGTGCATATATGTGATGTGTATGTGTGCGTGTGTGAGTGTTGAGTGCTATGTGGACGAGTGTAGATGTATGAGTGTGAGGATGTGTGCGTGTGTGTGTGTGCTAAAGTGTGTAAAAAAGTGTGAATGTATGAGTATGAGGATGTGAGTGTGAGTGTATGTGTAAAGTGTGTTTGTGAGAGTGTATGTATGAAGTATTAATAGAGCATAAGGATCTGTGTATATACGTGTGTCTGTATGCGTGAGCAAATTTTATGTGTGTATGTATTTACAACATAATGTTCATAGTTAAGTATTATTGTGTGTCTGTGTTGTTCAGATCTTTTTTTTGACATTGGCCATTCTTCCATTCAACTGAATTTCCACATACATAGACATACATGCTCACACATGCACACACAGAAATATACACACATTAGCACAGAGACATAAGTATGTATAGAATTACATGTAATCACCTGAGGGGGGGGGGGGGAGGGAGGATCGTTTTCTTTCTTCTCTTCTCTTTTTCTCTTTTTCTTGTCTGAGCATCTCCCTTCGTTTCATCTTCATCTTTCCGGCCTTTGGTTCTTTCTCTCTCTTTTTCTTTCTTTCGTTCTCCCCCGGTCTCTTTCTCTCTCTCTCTCTTTCTCTCTGTGTATAACTTTATTTCATCCTCCACCCTCTTGCCGCTTTGTTTCTCATCATTCTTGACCCCTCAGCTCAACCTCTGTCGTATCTTCCATCCGATGTTCCAGGCTGTCTCTCTCTCTCTCTCTCCCTCTCTATATCTCTCTCTATCTCTCTGCCTATCTGTCTTTGCCTTTCTTTCTTTCTCAAAACGAAAACTCCGTTTCCCGCCTCTCTCTGTATCATCTTACACAAACTTTCTCTAATCTCATCTACCTTCATCTGCACAAAAACAAACAGATTCTTCCTAGTCCCAGCCACACCCTCTCCACTCCGAGCTTCTTTTCATAATCGTTTCTCTTTTCCTGTGTTTTTTCTAATATATCCTCAGTGTGTCTCCCTGTGGTGAGTCGAGCGCTGTAATCATGAGCTTTACTTTTAATCCAGCTGGGCTTTCTTTTATTCCTCTCTATCTCTCTCTTTCTCTGTTTATCTTTCTTACTAACTGACTCTTTCTCTCTCTCTCTCTCCTGCTCATTCTCAATCTCTTTTGTGCTTTTCTCTCTGTCATCTGTTCCTCCGGGAGTTGTTCGTCAGTCCATCGATGCACCTGATCTCTCACCTTCTTCTCACTTTCTCTCTTTATCTCTCTCTCTCTCTTTCCTATTCCTCTTTGCCTTTCACTCTGTGTCAATGCTCTTCTTTCTGCCCTCTTTTTATTCTTCTTCGCTTTATCTCAAACACTCCCGTCTCATGTTGCCTATAACTTTACATTTACTCTCTCTCTTTCTCTTTCCGTTTCTGTCTCTTTTTCTTATCTCAGTTTTTCTCACATAAGCACAAATACAAGCAAACTGTACCTCTTTCTTTGGTTCCTTCTGTTCTCCTCCAGTCTTCATCATCTGTTGTTTAATTAGATTATCAGAATAGATGGTCAAAGAAAGACAAGAATGAAGTTTTGAGAAAAGAACGATAAGAGATCTATCGAAGAAAATATTGAAAAGAGGAGCTGGTTCTGGAGAGGGACATATGCTGAGAAAGTCTATAGAAAAAGATATTGGTAAGAGGAGAGGGTTATGGAGAGTGCATACGACGAGAAAGTCAAAGTACAGCACTGTCCAACAGGTCCTAAGCAGGAATCTACAAGGAAAGAGGCCGGGGGGGGGGGGGGGGGGAGGGAAGGGGGGGAAAGGGGAGGGCGGCGGGAGACAC
>JBCEWB010130227.1:0-11248 GCA_039654565.1 Peronia peronii | reverse complement strand
GGGGAAAGGAAAAGGGGCCCCGTGCCCCCCCCCCCCCCCGCCCCCCGTCAATCTGTTCCACTCACTCCCCCGCACCTCAATTTCCTGCCATGCCCCCCCTGTTAACACTTGCTGATTGCTGTCCGCTGATGCAATTTCTAACTCCCATTTCAAGCTGGGTTTTCCCGAAACAACATACATTAATATTATCAAATTATATATAATTATGTAATTATATGAACATAATGATAAAGAAAGATGCAGCTCAAGATGGAAGTGCCGGATTTCAAATAAATATCTTTTCCAACTGTGCCCATGGGAACAAAAATAAATTCGAACAGGATATTGATTATCTCTTTCGTTGTTAAAAATTGTAGATGTGATCAAACTAACGTTCGACAATGTAAGAAGTAGAAGCCAGGGTTTTTGTACTCGGTGAATAACAAGGAAGAAAAACAGCCTTCATTTCCCTTTTTGTTCTTTGTTATTTCTTAATTACTTACAAAGATGTCAACAAGTCTAAGTTAATGCCAAGTCTTGAAATAAACAAGAAGGCAAAAACATAAGTCAGTATGAAATGTCAACCTTACATAGCCCATAGTCGCATATTAATTATTTGAAATAAGATTAGGAGTGACCTTTAAATATTAATAGCTAAGAACATGTTATGTATTTTATTTATTAGGAGAAGATTATTCTAGAGGAAAAAAAGCTCACACGATCCACATGCAGCTATTCACATCCAGTGATCACCAATGTTTCACGAATAGGGTACACTCGTATCCCGGGAAATCCCATTAACCCATGACCTTCACCTTGGCTCGGCCGTAAGTTTGCCTCACGTCTTGGCTTCACCCTGTTACGGTGGGTAGGAAGTTTATGCCTAAAATTCTTCCCTATGAGTGACAGACTCACAGACTATTGAGCCTTGATACCCTCCATAAAATAACAGTAGTGAGTAGTGTTAGTGATTTAATGACGTAGGAAAACGTCTGGCGTACTTCCGCGGTAGGGTTTTCCCCGAAATCTTGCGTTCCACTATTGGACTTCGGCTTGCTCCCAGTGTTTTCGCTTCTCTTTGCTAATCTTCGACCTGCATCGCAGTCAATATGATCGCACCGTAAGACTACGTCTCCTTATGCGGGACGCGTAGGTGCGTCTCCTGAAAAATTTGGCGCTCCAAAATCAGTCAAGTCAGATTTGTATGAAACCATCTTTTTGCGCAGCGCAACGTCGAGACGTGCATAAGGAGATGGCCTCATACAAATGTCTCGCAGCCAGTCAAAATGAGACGTATGTCGATTTTTCACCATATGGGGTTTTTGGTATCATGTGAAAGCTTATTTCATATCCTTTCAGGTGGTGAAAAAAAGTTCTGAGCCAGCTTTATTCTAGCCAGAGATATTTCAGTTTAAAGAGACAAAAAGGGGGGGACCTCCCAGCAAAGACCGAAATTCCGAGAAAATCGAGTTTAAATGAACGATCCAATGCATAAATCTACATACCTACCTCACAAAACAACGATTTCAATGAAGAAATATTTATAAATGGAGGGTAAGACCGACATTGTCTTGTTCAGAAATGAATGTACTTTCGATTTCTGCAATAAAAACAAAAATTCTAACTCCCCTCATCACATTCCAAGCTAGACTTCTCAGTTCTCGCCCAGCGACTTACGTCTCATTTCGACGCCGAGAGACAAATCTTACTGGACTGGCTTTGGAGCGCTATTTCTTTCGCGCGACGCAACTACGCGTCGCGCATTGAGGAGAAACACCCTAAGAGAGTTAAGAGCTATCTGCTGGTCTAAGACACAATTCCACCCACGCAAACTAGCTCATTGTTATACTATGGTATTGTAAAATACCAATGGTCTAGGGCATAATGGTGTTGGCCAAGATTTCGGGAAAACCTAACGGGGTTTTCCGCCGGAAGTCAGCTTACAACCAGGAAGTGAGGCAAACATGCGGTACAAGCAGTCTCTCGACTAGGCAAGGTGAGATAAGATATCAAATGTTTTTAGCATTAGAATCTGGTAGAAGTTATTTGACACATCAAGCTGGATAGGAATGGGCTAATTTATGCTTATGTCATTACCCGGTACTGTCAATTTCGCTTTTGGGATGTCAGTCTTACACTCCAAAATACTATCTGGGCTCAAATCGATGCCCAGACTCTCAGCACTTCGACACAAGTCAACAAGGCCCTGTTTCTTAAAACCATTTATCTCTCGCTCGTAAATGATCTTGTAGCTCTTAAACAATATTTGAAGTCCATGGTCACAATGGAATAGAATAATTTCATAAAATACTGAAAACTTAACGGCAATCAAGTACATCAACACAATCACAATGAAAGCTGAGAGCTATTTTGCCTCATTTCCGGTAAGAGCCGGAAGTCATTGGTTTCGGCAGGAAGTACGTCATTCTCTTTCCTACGTAGTTATTAACACTATCCTATTATTATTTAGAGAATATCTAGGGTCAATTGGCTATGAGTCTGTCATTCATAGAGAAGAGTTTTCATCATGAATTTCCTACCCACTGAAACAGGGTCAAGCCAAGAAGTGAGACAAACTTCCAGGGTCGATGGAATTTCTCCAGATGTTGCTGAACTCTATTCCACCCACCCAAACAAGCTCACTGTTATCAACTTTCTCCACCTCCCCCCCCCCCCACTTCTCTCTCTCTCTCTCTCTCTTTCTCCCACGATCCACATTAAAGATACAAAGCAGGACAGATTCTCTTACAGACTGACAGACATGAAAAGAACAAGGGGAAAATGAAAGAAAAAAACATTTAAGAAAAACAAAACAAAACACAAGACCACCTGTCCCAAGTCTTTCTGCTTCCGATCGACGTTTTCACTGAGGACTCTTCCCCTGTCTTCTCGTCGTCCTTCTCTTTTGACACACACACACACACACACATACAGACACACACACTCGTCCACAACCACACATTCAGACTCACAGATACAGACACGCACTTATGTACACACGCGCAAATGCATTGTTACACACATACTCTCGAGAAGACACCATACACACACATTCGTACACTCACGCCCACAGGCACGTTGTCATATATACACACTCACACACACATTCATACATAAACGCGCACACACATACAAGCCCATTGTCACACTATCCCTCCCACCCACCCAACCCCCAACCCTACCACTACCTCGACCCCACTTCACGCCAGATGTGCTGTGATAGAATGAGCACCTGTTAGATCGGCCATCTGTGTGATTGTGAGTGTGTCTGAGAGTGTGCGTGTCCATCTCTGGGAGCGAATGGATCTCTTCTGTGACGGGACGGGGAAGTATTGTATAGGGAACGGGGGGAGGTGTAAGCGAAAGCTGCTTTGACAATTAATTCAATGAGCCATATTTTCATCCAGCTAGGTTGCTTCCCTTTGCCAAATACAAGAGGTGTAGGACAAGCATTGCAAAGAAGGAAAGAAATCACCTTTTCCCTTGTTATTTGAAACATATGGTTTCATATAATGAATTTTTCAGAATTTTCTGTTTCTTATATTTCACATAACAAGCGAAAATGTGATTTTTTTTCCTTCTTTACAATGCCTGTATGCTGTGTTATACCGTTGTACTTGACAAAGGGAAGTAATTTCGCTGACGGTCAAAAAGGCTCATTCTGGCCCCAAACTTGATACAGTATTAGTATTTAACATTGCAATCGCCAATCGCTTGATACATGTTAAGTTTGATACTGTTGAAAATTTTGCAAAGAACTGAGCGTCTGCAAAAAAATATTGAAGAGAATGGGTCCCAACATAACAATTAGACCTATATTTAAATAAACTGTGAATTTTCAGAAGTGCTGCTTTTCGGGGCATCCATGTTGACTGATGCACAGGAAATCCAACCAGCAAACGGTTTTAGAAGAACTGCTCACAATACAGGTGTATCCTGCGGCAAAGAGTTAAAACTGAACGGAACAAATTTGTACAATGACAGTGGCACTCAACAGGTTAATTATAAAATGAATACATAAAATCTAATCTGAACAGTTGTGACCCACAAAGGGTCATTAATTTCAACATGATTAGTGATAACACAAAAGAGCGAACTTAGTCGTGAACGGGTTAAGTCAAACGGTATAAATCAGATTCTCTGTTGACATGCAAATACTAGGAAAGCAAAATGAATTAGCAGAGGTTGAGGGAGAAAACGGACCAATTCAGGAAGTGAACTTGCACCTATACACATTTGCATGTGGTTCTGAACAAAACAAAAAAAGAAGTGGCACAAGAGACAGTTGAGCCAACTTATAATTTAAAAGTCATTATCCACGTCATCATAGGATTAATGAGTTAATACAAAAGGATGAAACAGGATCATGTCATAGTGTGTCACATGTTAAACAAAACAAACAACAACAACAACAACAACAACCGGATGAAATCGGACTCTCTCAAGGTTAAGGCAAAGAGTGAAAGTTTTTTTTTTTTTTTGGCTTTTGCTTTGAGGAGGAGGAGGAGGGGGGGGTGGGGACAAGAAAAATACGTTCTAATTTGACAGGAAAAAGTAATGAGGGTGGGATGGAGGAGGGGGGGGGGTGGTAATTAACAACAACAACAACGTGTGAAACAGGATAGCCTTTTTGTTGTTGTTGTTTTTGTTGTTGTTGTTGGTCCTGTTGTTGATGGAGGGGAGTGCAGTTAAAGAAACTAACAATAATACTGAGATCATGCTGAGTACGCACCTGGCTCGGATATATCCGTACGGCGATGCATAGGGAGAGTCAGTGAGAGACGGGTGGGGGGAGCGGAGGCGGTGGGAGGTGCCGTACACCTGCTCCACCCGTGAGAGGTCCGGGGTACTCGCGTACATGGTGTAGCCGCCCCTGAGGGCCACGCTGGAGGTGGCGTAGTGCTGAGACTGGGGAGGTGGAGGTGGCGGCTGGTGGGGTGGGGGGAGCCGGGGGTCGTCCCGGTACTCGATGGGCACCGCCCTCATCCTCAGCTTCGGTCTCATGTAGACTGTCTCGATTGGTCTGGCCACGTAATTCCAGTTTCTGGGCACAGTTCTCGCGTTCAGGGTGGCCGCTTTCTTCTCCATTTTCTTTCTCTTCTTCTCTTCTTTCTTTTCCCACTTCTCCATTTTCTTCCTTTCTTCTTCCATCTTCTTCTTCTCTTCTTCCATCTTCTTCTTCTCTTCTTTTTCCCGCTTCATTTCCTTCTTCCAGAATTTCTCCTCCGGCGAGGAGCGAGAGAAGAGGGACGGGGTGCTGGAAAATAAACCTTTAGAACGGAGGAGGGAGCCAGAGGCGTAGTGACCACTCCCTCCTTTGCTGGCGGAAGAACTCGCCGCTGACGGGGGCAACATTTCGTGGTCGTGATTATGGCTGCCCAACATGGCGCCGCCTATGATTTTTGCTCGATTGTCAATAACTGTCCTCTCTGAGAAAAATGGCGTGTTGTAGATCCTCACCAACTTGGAACCGTCGACGTTACTTGAAATATTGATAGTTGTTGGCGTCGTGGAGCCTTCATTCTCATCGTCTCGGGTAATGTCGTAGCTTTTGCCCTCCCTATGCCTCCTGAACTGAGCGACTTCCACTGCGTTACTTGTGTCAGTGATAGGAATTTTACTCAGGTCCAGAAAACTCCCGGCCAAATATTTTATCGCCGACAAAGATCGAGTTCTGCGCCTTTTCTTTCTGGAAGAGTTCGGCGCTGACCGCGACTGCCGCGGTCGATGACGATTATCGGTTTTATCGTCGTTTTCGTTGTCACTGTCGTCGCTATACCTCAGAGGCCAGCCAGAGGTCAGGTTATGTTGACTGCCAGTTAGAGTACGGTCAGCTCGTGCTCGATAGGACACCACAGCCCCGTGAGCAAAGATGGCGTTCAGAGATTCGCGGCTTTTGGTAGCTGATGTTACTTTCCGAAAATCTGTTGTCTCTGTGGTCGACGAAGAATTGGACGACGTCCAGCCGGATGTTTTATCGTCGTCTACTTCATCGTCGCTGGTATCGTTATTGATGACAACAGCAGTGCCTGCTATGCGTTGTTTCACAGTATAAGGGTTAACTTCTAAGTGATTATGAAAGTAGAAAGGAGCACCACTTACCAGAGCTTCTGCTAACACATCTGAACTCGCACAACTCACAACTTCCGCACGTGAATCAGTACTCCAGGTCCCAGGTCTACCGTAAGGACCAGTGTGACGTAAATCTGTCAGGCAAAAATCAATATCCGGTCCACTATCGATTTGATATGATCTTCTTAGGCGATTCTCGGCCGACTGAATCAAAACACGACTGTCGCCAGTATTATCACAATCAGCGATGTTTTTCTCGCGATCAGCGCTGTACTCGCTACCGAAGGCAGTGATACTCTCAGAGTAGAGAGAGCGTGGCTTTGTGAAGGTGTCTGTGGCTTCGCTGCGATCTCCCACGTGTGGCCAGCCTTCATGCCCCAACGGCTCTGAATGACCAGGACTCGACACAGCGTCAACACTATGCGCAAAATTCCTGCCCGATTGTTCTCCGCGGCCCTCACTTCCGCCAGTTTCGGCGCTCAGCGGCGTCTCGCTCGAGATAAGTAAGGCGGAGTTGTTCTCGGACTGAGGTAAGGGGGGCGCGGTTTCTCCTGTCCTATGCTCGTACACAACCCGTGTGATAGAGACCGCGCTTGGCACACTAGAGTAGGACCTGGGAACCGATCCAGGTAAAGCACTGCTAATGTCAGGGCCTGTGGGACCGACACTGGTGGTGGGAGAAGGACCGGGGTCGCTGGTGTTATTGATAGTGGCCCTCGTCACATCAGGCCGCGAACACTTGTCATCGAGCTGTGTGTAGAGGGCCGGCGGGCCGTGTTGTTTTGGGCTCTGCTGGCTGAGACGACTTGCCAAACCCAGTCCCGTCTCCACTAGGGACCTGTCGCTGATGGCGCCTTGTGTAACAACTATGGAAAACAGTGAACCGTCCAGGTCTAATGCAGTTTCACTCCGCTCCTCGCCCTGTCCTGGCTCTTTGCCTTTAGTCACCAGATTTGTCTTCTTTTTATGGGCGTTCTCTAAATCCTGTCCAAGCTCCTCGTGTGGTGCTGAGTTAGCTATAGGCGAATCCTCCGTGAACCCCCCGCCCTTGAGATGTTGTCTAGCCCTGGCTTTACTTAGACAAAATGTCAGGTGTTCTTTTTGTGACGGATCAACTCGGCTTTGCTTGCTATTAAAAACCTCTTGCCTTTGTGTCGCGCCTGCACCGTTGGCCTGACAATGGAGTGTCGGTTCTGATTGAGCAGGGCCGTCACCTGCCCGTTTTTGTTCCTGCCATGCTGTTGACTTTTTAGAGAGATGGGCTTTGTTCGTTTCACCCGCCTGCATCTGAACAATATGAGAACTTTCTGTCTGAGTAGGTGTGATTGGTTTAAACACGGAGCGGGAAGATCCGAACCCACTCACTACAGTAAAGCCGTCTCCGCCGCTGCTGTGTCCCCCTGAGGTATTTGAACCACGCAGATCGCCCGGGTGTGATTGCAGTTTAAAAAACGGGTAGGATGACTCAGTCCCTGGCTTACGTTCGCTATCGTGACTATTTTCTCTATCAGTTCTTGCTACTACAGCTGTGGGGGAATGTTCGTCTTTGTCTGTCCTTCGTGAACTGCCTTGGCTGACAGGGACGGGCTGAGGCGAAGTTGTGCCTATTTTTAGCTTTTTCGCCTTACCGCCCAGCTGAGTAAGATTGAAGGAGAGGTTAAGACGATTGAGGTGATAGCTTTCTTGCGCAACTGTCGCCGGCTGTGACGTGGAATTGCCCGCTCTCTGTGACGGCTGCATGACTGAGGAAGGGGAATGGGTGGGTGGTGGGGTGGAGGTGGCCAGTGGAGTGAACTGCAGACTGCTGGCTTCCGAGAAAACATCACTGTCCGCTCTGTACAGAACCGCTCGACCATTCGCTTCTTTGTTGTCTCCAACTTCGTCTTTTGTTCCTGACAACTCGTGCATCTCAGGACGAGAATCGTACGACTTTTCACTGCCGAAATCTTTCGAGTTAATCTTTCCTTTCAGTTCTGTGAGTACTGCTGATATGCGCTTGCCATTACCCAGCGCTGCCTGCGTCTGACTGCTGGGATTATTACTACGCCTCTGAACCAGAGGCGACGATGGAGCCGATTTAGTGCTAACTTTGTAAGCAATTTCTTTTTGGCTATTCCTTCCTCTTTTATCATCACCATTATCATCATTGACGACATTTCTGGTGTCCAACCGTGGTGTAACGCTGCCTAAAGCCTGAGCAAAAATGGAGTCGACCACGAGATCAAAGTGTGTCTCTGGTTGACCTGTGCCTGCCCTCGCCACTCGACGGTCTTCACATAAACTCTGGTGTCGCTTAACGCCCACTCGTGACCGCCCGGGATGCTGGAGTTGAATGTCCAAGAAACCTTGCTCATCTCGCCGGATTGGCTCCTGTTCGCTCAGAGAGAACGGCTGGAACGTTGGAATAATCTCCGGGGATCCAGGTGTAGAGTTCAAAGGTCGCGGAGTAGAGGGCAGCTCCATCAAAGGCTGTTTAATTTTAACATTGTCTCTGTGCAATTTTGGCGGCTGGGATGTGGGAATTGGCGGAGGAGATGACGAGGGCACAAGTGGTGGGGAGCCCATGTCATTGGAAGAGATCACAGGAGTGGATTTACCGCCTGGGCGTCCCTCAAGGCCGTGGGTGAAGTCATTCTTTCTCAACCATTCTCGCACCCGCTCCAGCTCTGGCGCCGCTGACATACTCCGGCGTAAGGTCACTCCTGGCCGGAGACTGGCCACAGGCACTCCCTGGGCGGCCAGGGCGGGGTTGTAGCTGATGACCACGATCTCTTTGCCATTCTGGTCGCGCCCTCGGCCCAATACTTCTGCTCTCAGAAAGTCTCGGTTGTTCTGGCGAATGAGGACGGGACGGCCTGACTCTTGCTCTAGCGCTCTGGCATCACTGTAGGTTCTGTGTGCTGTGGCGCTACGGCTCCGCTTGATACCAGGTCTGGGCCCAGATGCCAGCAGAGGTTCTACGTTGGTCACATCGATCCTGTCACGTCCTCGACCTTCCCGCTCCAGCGCCTGTGCTTGGGTGGTCTGCCGCGGGGACAATATCGATTCCGCATTCTGGGAGATGTACAAAGACGGCGATGAAGCGTAATGATAGGCTGGACTATTGGAGTTGGCCGGAAGGTATCGGAATCGCCCCTGTCCACTATCAGCTCGGAAAACTTTCTCACTTGGGTCCTGAAGACGCAGAGAAGATTTTCTCCGCTGGACGATACGGTGACTCATGGTGGTCGTTAATTCATCCACATTATATCTACATGTCAAGACCTTAAAACTTTAGGTTCATGTCTTGTACCCAGTTCCCACTTCACATTTTTGTCCCGTCCATAAACATGCTGCACTTTACTGTCACATCAAAAGTCAGTATACTCTTGTCACTTTCACCACCATAAAACCTCTCGCTAAAAACAGACAGAAGTACATAAAAACTGACATTTAGGTTTTGAACAAAATCAAAGCCGCCAAAAGAAATCAGCTGTGCAACCGCACAGGGAGGCCACATGACCACAAAATATTCAACTATAACCCTTCTATTAAGGCCACGTGATCAATCGACGCAGATAATAAGAACTGAATAGGGCAGCAAGATAACTCAATGGTAAATGCACAAAATATCGAAACCACATTCAACACTATAGAAAACGGAAAAATATGAGTCATTTAAGGGAATGGGGGGAAATTTCAGAACCATCGATGCGTTTTAACTCCCGCAAAGAAAAAGTAAATTAAATCTCAATAAAATCTCCCACGCAGGTTTGAGTCTGTGGATGCTCTCATGGTTTTTAACCCATCCCTACCAATCTACGCCATTATGAAATTCGGGAAGATTAATTCACGAGGCTTGCACGAGGGGCAGTATATTCACATCGCTGCATTTCTCTCCATCACTCTCTTTTGGGACTTTAAATTTAGACTATTCAATGCGTTAAGGAGGTCTCAATAGATGGCAGTTCAGACATTAGCACTAAGTAAACAGTTTGGTCCGTCTGGAGAATATTGCAAACAAAATGCACATTTGTTCAAAAACTTGTTACTGAAAGACGCACAGAGTCCCCTATGGCCCTTCCCGTTCTATTTCTCTTTGAACGTATATATACGTTAAATGCATGCAGCTACCGAGCAACTGTCGAGTTGCATTATTCTTTAACTATCGACGCTAATTTCATGTTTCAGTTTGAGCACGATGTTTGTCTACTCACTAAAGTTACAGAAAGTCAACACTGGCGTTCCCGTCACGCCTGACACAGTCAACTATTGCACCAATGTGCTCGGTGGAGGTTTCAGGACAATTGCTCCAGTTTCATAAAGAACACACACTGCCGATGGGACAAACTACAAGTCATATGGAATTTGAAGGTCTCCCAACTGTAAATGAATAGAGCGGTAGACCAAGTACATCATTAGAAAGTCGAAGTTCTTTCCTGCACTGTTTGCACTTTGAAACAAGATATTCCTGTTACAAACTTCTTGTCCATGCCGCGCCCGTAAATCCAAAACTCATGCTGAATGACACGTTTCCAATATAAGATTATTATTTGGAGAAAATTAGAAATATTTTTTTTAAAAAAGGAAGAATAAGAAATCATTCTGTGCACACAGACAAACTCGTTAAAGCTCGGAGTGTCCAGTCTGTATGATGACCTCTCGTGGTCACTGAGTGGCAGATCAGAATCTCTCTCTCCGAGCGTGGGCGAGTGGTGCAGACCGGCTGTCCTTGCCTTGCCCAGCCCGGCCTGTATTAGCACTGGTACACACCACACCTCGAGGCCCCGGCAGCGAGCAGGAGGTCGGATTAGCCCCGGATTAACGCGGTCATCCGCTGATTGGCAAACACAGAGAATATAATAGATTGTATGAATTATACCGTCCTACAGAAACAAAGGACGACACGGCATTGTTTTCTTTCACCTTTTCAATTACCGGCGCTATCTTGACTGACCGACCGGTCATCTGGCCGAGATTGGTGGACTGGAGTGACCCCTGACCCATTACTGACGGTGAAGGGGTGGATTTTACTCACGGATGTCCATTTTATTCATTAATAATAATAATAATAATAATAATATGCAAATGTTTCCTACTTTGTGTGTGTGTGTTTTTTTTTTATACAGTTTTCTTTTTTTATCATTATACCAAACTGAAGTATTTATCAAAAGGAAAAAGTGGGAACAAGTACAGAACAGATGAAGGCGAAAAAGTC
>JBCEWB010130205.1:0-11249 GCA_039654565.1 Peronia peronii | reverse complement strand
TCGCTCAGCTGTCTGTCTCAAAGTCACGAGCCGAGCAGTAGGATTTCTCTTCTCGGTACCGGTCCCGGCGAGAAGTAGGGTGACTTCCCGAGTTTCTCTCTCGGTAAAAAAAATGTACCGCTCGCCCACCCCTACATTCGATGTAAGTGTGCAAAGATGTTCGCAAAGGAGATCGTTTGTGCTCTGAAGGGTTCCTGTCCCGAGGCTTTCAGCTTTGCCTCATTGCCCAGTCTATATGGCCAAGTGCCTGCTCAAAATGGGAAAGACCTTATTGCGCACTTCCATTCAGGTACTCACAGGCAATGGTTTTCCCATCTGCTCGAGATGATGGACTATGGATTATGAGTAGAGAACACACAAGCATAACAACAACCGAAAATTTTGAATTGATAACTTGCTAATTCACAAAGTAGACATCTTGTCCAATATACATGAAAAACAAAAGTGTGTACAAAGATAATGAAACACACACACTTTAAAAGATTTTCTATAAATCTAGAGCCATTTGCTGTAACCTCACGATCAATTTACCGTGCAATTTGCTGCTGTAATTTTGAGGCATACTTTTTTTTTTTGCTGGTTTTTTTTTTTTTTTTTTTTGTGGAATATTACGATCGTAATCTAAAAAGCATTTTACAGCAAGTCAACTTTTTGCTACAATTTTATGGCATAACTGTGGCGTTTTTCATGCCAAAGTTTTGCTGTCTTTTTACATGTACTATCTTTACAGTGCGGCTATTGTCAGTCACATTGTGGGTCAATGCAAAAAGACCAGAGTGTCATTCAGTCACGTTTTTCTCGATTTACATAAGAAGTGTAATATGTTTTGGTAAAAACAAGACACTGAGACAAATCGTTTTTGCATTGTACACCATAACAGAACTGTCAAAACCAAGGTGCTTTTCTTGTTGTTGATGTTGTTAATGTTCTTTCCAAATCCCCACTTTAAAAAATCAGGTGTTTATGGCAGTGTCGGATATAGCATTGTATTAAAAACAATTAATTAGCTAATTAGTTTCACAGCAAAACAAATTATGAAAGGCATACGATAGACTGCTCGTACAACGGTTTAAAAAAAAAAAAAAAAGCCAAAGCCTGGAAGTTTAGAATGACGGACCTGTGAAAACAGTCTTACTGACACCTTGAGGATTTGGCTGTGAAGTTGTGATTATTTTTCATTCTACAAACGTTAATATTCTGTTGAGGAAAAAGACCGTTGTGTTCCACAATGTACACAGAGATGCCGAGGACGCTATCACACATAACGACTAGCAAATGGCAAAGAAGTGAAAAAGTTCATTTTGACAACGTGAGCAGTGGGAGGTTTGCTAGAGACATGTCTGCATGGACACAGAGAGATGTCTGCATGGACACAGAGACATGTCTGCATGGACACAGAGAGATGTCTGCATGGACACAGAGAGATGTCTGCATGGACACAGAGACATGTCTGAATAGACACAGAGAGATGTCTGCATGGACACAGAGACATGTCTGCATGGACACAGAGACATGTCTGCATGGACACAGAGAGATGTCTGCATGGACAGAGAGACATGTCTGCATGGACACAGAGAGATGTCTGCACGGACACAGAGACATGTCTGCATGGACAGAGAGACATGTCTGCATGGACACAGAGAGATGTCTGCATGGACACAGAGAGATGTCTGTATGGACACAGAGAGATGTCTGCATAGACACAGAGAGATGTCTGCATGGACACAGAGACATGTCTGCATAGACACAGAGAGATGTCTGCATGGACACAGAGAGATGTCTGCATGGACACAGAGAGATGTCTGCATAGACAGAGAAAGATGTCTGCACAGACAGAGAGAGACATGTCTGCATAGACACAGAGAGAGAGCGACATGCCTGTATAGACAGGGGGAGTTATGTCTGCATAGACAGAGAGATACGTCTGCATAGTCAAAGAGAAAGATATCTGTATATACAGAGAAAAACATGACTGCATAGACACAGAGAGAGACGTGTCTGCATAGACAGGGGGGGGGGGGGGAGATGTGTCTGAATAGTCAAAGAGAAACATATCTGCATAGCCAGAGAGAAACATCTCTGCATAGACAGGGGGAGACATAGTAGTGATAGATTGTTTCAGTCGTCCCCAAAACACGACAAGAGCTAAAAAGTAGTAGTCTACATCAACCGTCTCATTAGGTCAATAGAGCTGCAGTCGTAGCAATAGACTGAATCAACTATCCCTTGAGGCTAAAAGGGACGCAGTAGTCAGACTACGGAGTAACCCAGAAACAAATCATGAAAAGTGATCCAGCGCACTGAGTGCCATGTGAGGCTGTAGTGCTGAAAGTCGTTTTTTTTTGTTTACATTGTTCATCAGTCAGACGGAAGATAAATGCTACTCTAATTATAGTATTAGAATATAGATCAATTATATCGTTCTTCACTCACCCCCGCCCCGGAGTTTGATAAGCGTTTCCGGTGATTAGTGCAAATTTTCTATTTTAAGAAACACTCGGGTATTTTTAACTTTAAAAAAAATCATTAGCTTTCTACTGACAGCTTTGATGGTTTTTAAGAACTCTCAACCGTATTGTTTCTCCTCAACTGTGTTTAAAATCGCGACGAAACTAAAAACACACCTTCATCGATAATCCTTGAGCAGCCGATAAGGGAGGCTATAATTAATCAACGGTTAAAATTGGGTTATCGCCGTCTGTGCCTGGACTGTTTCCACAAATTCTGGGACCTGGTACCGGCTATTCTTGGGTGAGTGGACAAAGGAATGGTCTGATGTAGGACCCAGGTTTGTTTATTTTCAGTTAGGTCATTGCTGGTGCAATTTGTTACCCGTTCTAGTTACGTAATCAATTACCGCTCCCTGAAGTCGTGCGGTGTTGGAATACGATCTACATCTATTTATTAATTTGATCAAGGACGGAAATAGTAGCAGATATTTTCCACTAGGGAAAAAAACTGTGAATTTATTCCCAGATGAATGTCATGAACTTCAAGAATGATCTGAAGGCCGATAACTACTGCTTTAAAAAAAAATACAACAAACAACGCTCTCACTAAAAATTATCAAAACTTTTTCAGCGCTGACGCAAGTGTGCTCGGTCATGCTTACTTTTTGTTTGCTTCGATTGTAACAATGTTTATATCATTTACCCGGTCGTTCTGTCAATTCATTTCTATACTTCTCTTGTCTGCTTTAGTCCAAGTTATTTAGTTATCCTTTTTTTTTTTTTTCTATTGCTCTCTTTCTATTCCCCTAAACCACTCTTATTTACTTTATTTTGTTTATTCTCTTACTGTCTTTCTTTCTCTGTCTCTGTCTCTTTCTCACACACACACATCGCACACACAGACACTCACACTCAAGGTATTTTTCTTATTCCACCCTGCTGTAATGATGTCTCTCCTCTTCTCCATCTCTTTCCCTCTCTCATTATCTTTTTCTTTCTTTTGACTCTTTGTTCTTAACCCTCGCCTGTCTCTCTCACAGTCCCTCAACATGATATCTAGGGCCTCTATTAACCCTTTAAGGTTATCTTTATGTTCTACTCAACATCTAGAATATACTTAATAGACTTACAATTATACTTTGATTCGAAACGCATTACTAGGTGGTGCTAAAGATATCTGAATCCAATCCTTACAGGAAGTTTGTGAATGCCTGCGACATCCTAGTAGCTCGAGGGTATAACATTATGTTTCATGGTGTTTATTTCAAACACATTTAGTTCAGGATTCTATTGAATTGCATACCACCTTGCAAATAGTGAAGGTCTCTTGAGATATCAAAGGTTAGAAAATCTTGTCATGTCAGTTCAGAACTGGCCGCTTTGGTCTGATTGGAACCGGCTCTGATTATTCTTCTTGCTCAGAATGATCAGAGGACTGAAGGTATGACACAATATTAGACCTTCTCTGTTCAAGATCTCCTAGAAAATACTGCCCTTATAGTTGCATCAGCCGAAATCTGAAAAGTCAGTCATCTATTCAGTCATCAGTCAGTTATTCAAAATGTATCTTCAGATTTTCTTTTTTAAACGGGAAAGGACGGAGGTAGAGGAGGGTTGGGGGGGGGGGGGGGGAGGGGTAGAAGGAAAGAAATCAAAGTCCTGGTTATTTCTGTTGCTGTAGCTGTTGTTGTTTTTGATTAAGAAGTTAATACTCAGACTGTTACAAAGTTTGTTGAGCTTTCTCATTTCGAGCGCATGTCACCATCGGAGCAACTGGGGCATGAAGAGTTAGGATGTTCGTGAAGCATATACCTGAACATTATGTCATGGACTTCATATCCGCTGAACTTACTCTTGGAGCTTGCCAATCTGCTAATAGGATAAATGTGAACTTTTCTATCAATCAATGATAGCCCTACTAATAATCGATATCGGTCAGACGGTATAATCGTTGACTTCTGGTGAACAAATACCGATGATCTGCACACCAGTTCCTTCCATTTTGTTATCAGCCCCGTCCATCAATGCATCACAACCTTTCACCAGCCCCTCGTTGACTGAAGCAACCAGGACATTGGTTGACTTCTTTCCTGTAATCAACTACCTAATACATAGTTAAATGATATACTTTTATCGTGATAGCAGTGCCACGGTCGGTGAGGTATTTTGAAATCGACCAGATGGGATCATCGTTCACACATGGGTTTGTTTTTTCCTATGTTTAAATGCTCACCATTCGGCAAGGGCTGCCTGCCATGTGCAGAGCATGCACACAAAATCAGCCTGTAAGCGACAATCTCTCAGTCATGTGACCGGTAATTAAAACATAATTAATAATACCATAGAAATGCTCCGACTTCTGGCAGTTTCTAGTGACGTTTTAGGATCAGAGTAGACACACATCCATTTAATAAATAGAGCTAGGTTTTGTCCCGCACATCACGAAGGACATTTTTGTAATTGATATTTTCCGTTTATTTTGTTATGTGTCTCAGATGTATTTCACTTTTATCCATGTGTACACATCTTTCTCCCCTGATCGAGATAAAAGGAAAAGTGTAGTTTCAAAAGGTGTCGTTCGTGATGTGTGATCGAGGGACAAAAATTCACAACTCTTTATATGCATAGTTTACTTCACATTGTATGCTCTTTCCGAGAAACACATTCTTGCCCTCATCATTCCAGGGCAAGCTGATGGACCGATTCATTCACTCTAAACATATCAGAGAAAACTGGCCAAATGTCCACACCTGCACAAGCTGACCAATGTTTTACATGCCAGTCTGGGGGAATTACAATCCCAGTGATGGTTGAGAATCATTTGAATCAAAAGACTAGATAGGATTAAAATTAATTTGGCCTTGGTCAAAACACAATGAAAATAAACAGCAATATTATTGCATAGTTCACAATGTGCATTTTTATACATATTACATAACTCTATATCATGACTCTGTAGCTTATATCATGCCTCTATAAGATTTATATCATGACTATAACTCTATATAAGGCTATATCAACAGGTTTCTATAGCATGACTCTATATCATGACTCTGTATAACTCTACACTAAGACTCAAAAGGGCCTAAGACAGACGAATAAAATGTTACTAACAAAAATAAGCTTATGATATCAAGCCACCGTTGTATTTACTCATGCAAACATAAAGTTCACCATCAATTATTCTAAGATAAAATATTCTGCTCATCCTCATTCTTGGAAGTCTATTGTTTCAATACCACTGCCATGGCTTTGAGAAAATTGTACGTCAAGCCGTGAAATTCTCGGAAAGTGATCTAAGGCATTATCAGTATTCGGGATCCAGTTAAGTTTTCTATAAAACCGCCTTCCTTCCATTACAAATGCAATTTTCTGAAACAACTAGTCCAAAAACCCGTTCTACGAACTGGGATTGTTGAATCACGAAATTTGTGTTCCATGACAAATTAGAAATATTTCGAACTATAGCTACAAATATTATCTAAAGAAAGAAGTGAACAGAAGGAGCTGTGTGCAAATGTAAATTAAGAACGCCGAGGAAACTGGGTGAAACAAAAGGGATGAAAGAAGCAAAAGGGTTACTATACAACAATATCACTGCTTACATTTTAAACATTGTAAACACTAAGTTAGCATAGTAAAAGTAAGGGGGCGGGGGAGGGGGCATACAAAATATTACATATCGCGTTCTTTTTCTTTTAAACCGGTGTTTCCCACTCAACAACTGAACTGAGTAGAATCAGGCTGAGCGTTGTGCTGCAGGCTGCAACTCACCATACTACCCCTCCCCTCTCCCTCCCATTCTATCATTGTACAATTCGGATCAAACGTCCTCGCGAGTTTAATATTCAATTAGACCTATTGTCGCATTTTCAGAATAATGTCAAATATAATATGCTTTTTTCCGGATTAATGTAAGTACAAGAATTCTGTGTGTCAAATTTCAGATGGACCCATTCAGTAGTTTTCGAATCCATAAGCCTTTTGTATAGATTGCAGTGGCTTTAAAGAAAACAAAATAGGTTTTCAAGTATCGACCTGAAGTTCATCGTTGGTTTTAGGACCAACACGTGGTTCTATGTTCACGTGGATTCCATTGTCACGTATCCACTACAACAAGGTCGGCAATCAATGTGATGACCTGTCTTGTACTGTAACAATAAAAGATCTTATCTACAATGGAGTTGTCTGGGTTTTAGCTTGAAACAAGGAGCAGCAAACATTCGCTCTGATTTCGTTCTAGCAAAGGGGTGATTCTACCCTATTCTATTAATATTATTGCTATTACTAATACTATTATTATCACTACTACTTCTGTTTTTGCTACCATCACTATTAAACTTACTACTATTAGAATTACTACTACCATTGCTATTGTTACATCTACTGCTACTACTATTACTACCTACACTACCATTACCACTAATGCTGTTACTTTTACTTCTATTAGTAATGTTTTGTTTTTTAAGTTTTTTTTTTAAGTGGGGCGGGGGGGGGGGGGGGGGGAGGCCTCCCCCCCCCCCCCCCCCCCCTCTCTACTAAATGATTGAAGCAATCTCATCTCTGCATTGGTGCGGTTGTGACAAGTACTTACTTAGATTACGTTCTCCTGTAGTGTCTTTCATGACTGTATCTATCGATGATTGATGAATACGATCAGATGAAATATCTGCAGGTGAAGATTAGTGTAGCTGTGTTGGGCTGATTTATCTGGTGGCTCTTTCTCTAAAAAAAATATAGGTAAATGCAAACTTACACTTTGAGAAAGATTAGGACAGCTTTGATCAAGTGTTGTGAAAACTTCAAATACATCTCTTTTTTTTTTTCATAAAGACTGACCCAATGTATGCATAATTTATGACCGATGTTTGGACTAGATTAAAGAGGTTGGGTGTTATTCTGATCAGTCGATCTCTTTTATGTTCGAGAAAGTTATCAAAACATCCCTGACTTCACTAGGTCATGAACAACTCAATGACAGTCAGGGTAGTGCTGTAATCGCTTGCTCTTATGTCATCATTATGATAGCAATGTCCTTTCTTTCCTAGGTTAAATGGGACTAGAGCAGTTCATAGTGTTCAGGACAAATATGTGCTGGCATAGACAATGGTTTGCTGGAAGCTATTCATTTCATCGTGATTATACATTCATTTAGTGATATTTTGACTCTAGAGTTTGTCAGCGCTAATCCACTTGTTCTGAATCTGGCAATGATCACGTGATGATGGTGTACTCTCTGTGTGTTTAACATCGTGAGTTGTCACGTTATGGGAGACACCCGGCTGTTTTGTTTATAGTGTGGAAACACACTGGACTATGACCAATTAACATATTATTGGTCATTATTGTACAGTTACCTATTCTAACACAGTGTCAAAGGAAGGCAAGAAGAAATATAGAATAATTTGCCATTTATTTTACAATAATAATAATAAATATATATATATATATTCTGCCCCATTCTTTACAA
Organism: Peronia peronii; assembly: GCA_039654565.1. Lineage (NCBI taxonomy): Eukaryota > Metazoa > Mollusca > Gastropoda > Systellommatophora > Onchidiidae > Peronia > Peronia peronii. Next base: position 3,329 of record JBCEWB010130205.1, on the reverse strand, counting down.
TTTGACTTCAGCTATCACGTGATCAAATCTCTGGCCACATGCAAATTCAGAACGAGTTCATGTTTCGAAAGTTTTGAAATCTTTATTTTTTACTGGTGATGGGTGACCACAGCAACTGCGGAGATAAGATTTCATTTGCTTTCAGTGTCCTTCACCTGAACCTCTGGTGTCCAGCATGGCACATAGGGCAGGAACCAAGGCTCTCCATTCTCCCCTATCTACAACCATCTGTTCAGCTGTTTTAAGATTCTCGATGTCCATCCTTCAGTCTTCCTTCACCCAGGAGGGTTCTTTTACTTGTTCCAACGTTTTTTTTTCCTAAGACAGGTAGATAGAATCACTTGCAAAGGGAAGGAAGAGAAACAGGATACGGAGAGGTGCCTCCTAATAAAGAATATTGGCTTGTGATAACTGTTCTTTCAGAAGGACAATGTTGTTATTCGTCCAATAAAACATTCATATACAATTACTGTATCCCCCTCAATACATCGAACCTATCAATAAAACACCGGGAAAAGAAAATTGAGCTCCAAACACGAATATTTCACTTAAGGTAGACCACCTTTATCTCATTGCTCTGCATACAACACACTTCCGCCGGAAATGCAGCCTATGTCATTTCATCAGGACGTTAGCCTACACCCACACAAGAGAAGAAGAAAACGTTCCACTTGCATATTGCTCTGACTCTCATTTCTTGCCACGTCACACAGACAAGCCATTGTTCCCATGATGCCATTGAGTTACTAAGATATCTTTCCTGTCAATGACAGCGACAGCAGATCCCTGAGCAGGTCACCTGCAGCCATATTCTAGGACAAAGTGACTTTGAAGAACCAAGCCTTTTGCTAAAGAAACTATATGTAACCTTACATCTCGGTTAGGGTTTCTTAGTTTAACTCTGTGATTGCCATATTATTGCCTTAATTTATCTAGCAGAATTCGATAAATTTTTAACTCTTTATTTTTGAAATTATTATTTACCAAAAACAATTTCTGACCTCCAGAAGCTGACAAAGATACTTACTCTGACTCAAAAGATGACTTTGGTTAATAATTGTTCTTGCTTTTGTTTCTTTATGTCTATGGCCAAACCAATCAGACATTGAGAGCTTAAGTATTCCATCATCTTCCACTATAGAACCACAGGCTGAATGACCAAGTGATGACAGCTCCCTTACGTCTCCTTACCGATGTTGTCAAATGAGCTACTCTGTCCCTTTTCAACAATACAGCCACATTATTCTGTTGTGTACCGTTCTCCTCTAACTGTCTAATTCTGCATTCATAATATAGCATTTTGGAGGCTATTGGCTACATCTGGTGTTTGTGTTACACTCAGTGTTGTCTATGCTACCCAACATCCCATTTATCCCATAGTCTCTCCATCCCTACAACGTTCTCTCCATTCCATCCGATATTCCAGCTTTCTACAGGCGTTAAAAATTACAAAGGCATTACACTGTGACAGGTCACCTAGTAACATGAGAATGATAAAGATAAGGTTTCGGGTGAAGTCTGCCTGTCACCTATTCCTACATTCACCCACACCCACTTCCCGTCCTGGCTCTGGGTCATTCATCATTTCCTCCTACACGTTTCACATGCACAACACTTGTCTCATGCCAAAGAGTAAGACTACCAGACTGCCCGACCACTGAATATGTAACAAGTCACCAAGTAACATGAGAGTTTCAGGGGAGGTCTTCCTGTCACTCAATCCTGCACTTACACTCACTCACTCACTCACTCACTCACTCCCAGCTCTTTCTTTCCTGGCACTCTGTCACTCACCATCTCATCTGTCACTCACAAACAAAGCACATTACATAAATACATCAGAAGTTATGATAAAACTGCCACACTCTCTAGCATTACTTATCTAATTTGAACAAAACCCCTTTTCCTGGAAAATTTCTGTTCCGAAAATTCTTGATTTTTGTTTTGAGATCTCCTCTTTAAACTTGCAGTGAACAAAACACGGGGTTTGTTTGTTTGTTTGTTTGTTTGTTTGTTTGTTTGTTTGTTTGTTTGTTTGTTGTTGTTGTTTTTCAATCAAGTGAGGCAATAAGTTATCAACTGGAAACTGCAGAAAGTTATATTGGATTTAGGTGGGGGAAATAATTACACTGTGATTTTTTGTAAATGCTTTAAGAAAGTACGTTAGATGGCATTGTCATACGTCACCAAGTCACCCGCGCGCACCAAAGACAAGGTCCCATGTCGAGTCTCACCCACCACTGCACTCACTCATACGTTGTTGTACCATCTCTTTTTAACACAAAGTGAACTTAATGACAGTTTGATTTGCACAATTATCGCCGGACTTACAGTCCAGACTTCTTCCCCTCCCCCCTCCCCCTCCCCACCCCCACCCCACTCCTACGATAGGTAAAATTCCGGGAAGTTGACATAATCTATGTACTGCATTATTTTTATATACATGTATTTTAATCCTTGATAAACCCAATCCACGCCCTTCTAAACCTTTCCCACACTCATCTAAACCTTGTCTACATAACTACGTTCTAAAACCCTTTCTAGACGTTTGCATATTACGTGTACATGTATTTTACCGCAAAATAATTTATATCAAGCCCTAGGAACCCGCAATATACTGAAGCATCCCACGTTAAAATTTACATAATATCCAAAATGTATCGAGATCGCGAAAGTTGAACTGTGAAAAGGCGAGGAATTGCTGTATGTGATTTTTATAGGATGGACTGACGTTGTCAGTTGTCTTTCACTATTCTGGTGGGCAGTTATGTTGGAAAATTGATATGGAGGTGCATGGGTGGAGAAATGATAAAATTCTGATGAAAATGGCGTTTTGTCAAAGAATGTGACATCTCCGCCCACACAAACTTACGGACAGATAACATGACTTTGAAAAGATTTATGACCTGAGGGTGAGACACATTCTGGAACCCTGGCTGAAACCTTAAGTTATGAACATCTATAAGACAAGAGAGCTGGGCTGCTGGGGCTTCGGACAATATCATATACCTGTCATTATTATCCTGCAAATATTTTGGCAGGGATATGCCCAACCAGGCTTTCTCTCTTTCTCGCTCTCTCTCTCTCTCTCTCTGTAGATATATCTTTTTCTCTTATTCTTTCTCTCACTTTCTCTTTCGCTTTTTCTTTCTCCCTTTCTTTCTCTATCTTTCTCTTTGTCTCTTTCTCCGTCTGCCTGTCTGTCTGTCTGTTTGTCTGTCTGTCTGTATGTATGTATGTATGTATTATGTATGTGTGTGTCTGTATGTATGTATGTATGTATGTATGTATGTATGTATGTATGTATGTATGTATGTATGTATGTATGT
>JBCEWB010130194.1:0-11249 GCA_039654565.1 Peronia peronii | reverse complement strand
CCCCCCCCCCCCCCCCCCCCCCCCCCCCCCCCCCCCCCCCCCCCCTCCCCCCCCCCCCCCCCCCCCCCCCCCCCACCTATGACACTCAAACTGAACATCAAAACTTATCCATTCCTTTTTCTTCTGCTATTTTCTGTTTAATTCAGATATTTTTAGTCATTGATCCAAGATGTTTTGGCACAGAACTACATTTTCATGATCTCTTTTTTTTTTTTATAACAAATTGTGTCTGGATCTGCCACCTGAAACAACTGATTTTGCTGAAATACCTTTAGTGATGAGACATGATGGACTCCAGGCAAGGAACACTTATAACTTGTTTTAAAAAAAAGGTGTAAATGACCCAAATTTTGTGGCTTTTGTCACCTGGTGTTTTGATACTCTGTGATACATGTAGTAAAGAGAAGTATGCTTTTCTTCAATTAGGAAAAAAAAAAGGTCTAGCCATTACTGAGTTAACATATTAAAATGATTATAGGAGTTACTGAGATAATGCAAGCTATGATTAGGAGTAAACTGTGTAATGAGTTCCCTTTGATGAAGTGATGTTTGTATAAGTTAGTGGCAGCCTAGTCTGTACATATATTAGGGTTAACTCTAGAAGTTTCAAGGGGCTGTTAACGATACATTTATGCCTCTCAAACTCCTGCGGTGGTTATCTCAGGGGGCTGATTTGGTTTATAAAACTCATTCTCTAAACTCTGGGTCTGAGTTACTTTCTAAATACATCTATCATACATTCTAGTAAGAAAGTACTTCTGTTTTGCATGTTGCATTTAGCCATTATGAACACTGACTTATATCACTGGAACCTTGATAGTACACCAGTCGCTTCTAGTGACATACTGGTATTAGGATTATGGTTAGCAGTAGTCTGTGCACAAGATCTTTCATTAATGTAGACTATAATTATATCGGAATATGAGATTGTAACTATGTCAATTCATCTTGATATGGCACTAATCCATAGCTGTGCATATTGTGTGTGTCAAGGCCCAGTCTGGCCAAAGACTAGATCACTGTACTCTAGGACAGAGATTCTCTTCAAATAGATAATAGATAAAGATTGTAATTCAGATGGCTTAAGAAACTGGTCCATAGCCATTCATTTATGCTGGGGTGACAGATAATTCTGCTGCCACTTTTATCTTTAACCATAGAGGTGTCAAGGTATCAATTTGGCCAAAGTGTAGATCATTATACTGCACTGGGGGGATCCTCTTTGAATAAATTACTTTATGCCTTAGTAAAAACACCCTTGAATTTTATGACTTTTCCACATGAACTCATTCCTGGAACTTGTGTAGTATAAATACACTACCAATTTTTTTTTTACCAGTGCTTTGAGGGTTAAAAAGAGAAATGTATGAGGAGTGGAAATGTAGACTGTACCAAGTCAAGAATTTCAAATTTTGGGAAGACTAGAATTTGTGATTACGTCCTCTGCACATTGGAATTGGCCAAACTAGATTTTGGGCATGTTTTTTACCTGTATTTTAGTTTCTTTAAATTTATTTGTTTTGTAGATAAAAGAAGAAGCAGCGCAAGTGTAGTTTGGTAAATATGATAGATTGCACACACACACACACACACAAAAAATGAGAAAGAGAAAGAAGAATTTGACTTAAGACCTAGAACTGTTGTCATTTTCACATTTCTTATGTTGTCTGAGACTGACATGGATACAGGTATGAGCTATGGTACCCAGCTATGGGGCTGGATATGGATGTGGATATGTCTAGCCATTATGTATCATAATAAATGTTGCCATAACTTTACTCTACTGCACAACATCATGCGCATACATCCGTCAACCTGCTTGTTTGACTGAATTATCTGGCACGTGCGTTTATACATATACATGTATGTATATATTCTTACCCTTCCTTTGTAAATCATACGTAAAGGTCTTCTTCAGATGTTAATGTCTCCAAATGTAATGAAGCATTTGGTATTGATGAACAAGTTTTTAGGAAGCATGGCACTTTGAGATAGAGCTTCCATGCTCTCATTTGTAATCTGTTTTTTAATATGTGTATTAAATTTTGTGTGTGTATTTAATTTTAAAAAATACTGTTAATACATGTGAAGGCATATGAACCAAACGTTTTTTTGTATAGACAAAATAGGCTACTTATCATGAATCATAATTGTATTGAGCCATTGAGGTTATGGAATTGTCTATATTGTGAATGATGGAAACTGCGATTGTAAGCCTTATACATGTGGCTGAAGTTTCAAGTTCATGGCATAAACTTGTTTTTTTTTAATATATTTTTGGATGTTTCACAGAAATAGACTTGATGCTAATATATATGCTAACCAATTATAAAGCTGTGCTAAAAGTTGCAAACTGCCTTTGTCTGTTCGATGTTGGGATCAGGTTTTTAATCACTTTCTGAAATTGGACACTGTGAGGAAAAGACTCCCGACACCTAGATCTAAATAGGGAAAGTCCTTTGTTTTTTTTCTGTTTGATTTTTTTTGTTTTTTTTCTTTTCAGTTTATTTTGATATTATAATAAGAGCATAGAAGATTAGGTAATCCAGAAAAGACCTGGAAATCTAGTGACATGGGACAGAAAACAGCTTTCAAAATGGGAGGAATGGCTCAAAATTTAGTTTTGCGCTCTGGTGTTAGAGATACCTGAGCCAGCTCTGCTCATATATTGTTTGTTATCTATTTATATAGTTCACTGCTCTCCAGTTAATAGTATAGCATTTGCTTTATATTTACTAGAGGTCAAGTGAGCACTTTCAATTATTTATATTGATTTGGGTATTACAGTGGACTTGGAAATCTGGCAGTGATCACATGGTTGTGGGGAATTCCTTGTGTGAAAACATTGTGAGTTGTTATGTGATGGGAGGCACTGAGCTTGTCTGTTTACATTGTGGAACCCACACATCCTGCGAACCACTAATATACTATGGTTCATTATTATACAGGAACTTATTGCAACAGCAGTAATCATGAGAACAAGAGGGAAAATAGAGTAACTTTGCAATAAAATAGAAAAGACTTTAAGTATTGTGCAATCCTTTACAGTTTGATTTCAGCTATCACATTGACACCTCACTTAATAAGTGTTATATGTCCAGTGTATGCAAATGTGAGAATCAGTTCGTCATGGGGCCCTGCCTATAATCCTTACTCTCAATGAGATCGTTCTTGGAGTTGAGTTACGAAGTCTTCACTGACCTTTTAAATAACGTCCGGCTATGTTGGGAACTTCTGGTGTGAGCTACAGCCAATAGTAATACACTGATCCTCCACTTTGTAATAAATGGACAAGCAACACTTGAAAACTGTGGTAAAAGCATGGAGATTTAGAAAACAGTTCATTTTTCTTATGTTTTACTTAGAAAGTACATAAATAATGTGGAATACATGGAAAATCCACATTTCTCATACATGTGACATGTATTTCATCAGATCGCCCATTTGAAGTCCTTGAGAACGAAAAGTACCCAATTCACATATCACACATCTTGAGTCAAAGTTGAGAAAGCAAAATGAACCAAAAAAATGATTAAAAAATAAATAAAAAAAATAAAAGATAAATAAATCAATGTCATAGGAAAGAATCAAAATTTAAGATGCCAGCATCCAAACATCATGAAATCTAAGAGTGGAAAAGCTAGAGTAGCACATAATATATCAGAATTGTTGTTTTTTTCCGAGATGAGTTTTCTCAAAATGGACTTGAGTACTTTTCATTCTGTAATCTTCAATTTCTCCGCCTCTCTTTGTTCTAATATCACCAATCTGGCTGCAGATTGCCAAGTTATCTACATGTATTTAATACTGCAGGATGCTTTATCTCATATACCATAGTTTTCCTCATGTCCTAGAATTAAATGACTGTGTGATGTTTATATGATTGCCAACAAAATACATGTACATGGTACATACATCTGTTATGGATAACAATATGAGGCATGTAATTAATGGTACAATTTTAATCCCTGTGTTATGTAAAAAAAAATATATATATATATATGTACCTGTTACAGTATATGTCTATGGTTCAATGTTTTGTTTATCAATTTGTTCAAAATCACATTCATATGTTTTGATTATGATGGTTTTTTTTAAATCTTTGTTTTCTGATTTTGGTCATTGTTGATAATGATTACGATGGACATGTGATAACATTGATGAATTAACATTGTGGCTCCAAATTCTGTTCATTTTTGTGTGTGTGTCTTTGTTTTTTGTTTTTATTTTTATTTATTTTTTTTAATGTCAATATCACCATCATTAAATTTTGCTCATCTTCTTTGTCAGATTTCGAGTTTGTTTTATTGTTTGTCACATCTGATCCTTTTTTTCTTTACTTCCTTTCAGTTTCAGGTTCTGAGTTTGTTTATTTTTAGTCTTTGTCTGATGTGACCCTGCTTTTTTTTTTTTTCCATTTGGTCATAATGTCAAATTTTCATTTTCTTTTTTTCTTTGTCTGATCCTTTTAGTTTTTCAGTTTCATCGTCAGCAATGTTAGATTTCGAGCTTGTTTTATTCTTTGTGTCATCTATGATCTAATCTATTTTCTATTCCTTTTGTTGTTGGTTTTTTTTAATTTCATTCACTTCGATATCAGATTTTGAGTTTGTTTTACTCTTTTAATCTGATTTGATCCTTCTTTATTTGTTGTGTTTCAATGTCAGATGTAGAGTTTATTCTTTACTTTTTTTTTTTGTGTTCAATTTCAGTGGCAGATTTTGTCCTTTCTGAACCTCTTCTTTCTTTTTTTCATACAGATTCAGTGCCCAGCGTAGACTACTAGAGCCAAGTTTGTCCTTTGTTTCACCAAATTCTGTTATTATTTTTCTTTGTTTTGTTTTTTTAAGAATTGCTTTTATTCAGTTCTTAAATCGGGTTCAAGCTGGTTAGTTCTCTTTATTGTTCTTTTTTTTCTGTTTCAATATCAGATTTAGAATTTGTTTTGTTTTTTATTCTGATCCGTTTTTCATCGTTGTTATTGTGGATAGAGGCCAGGATGTTTTGAACGGATCGAAGAATCGTAGGAATCTGTTCTGAACTTGATCCATGCACTTAAATAGACATTATTTTGATGATGCAAAATGTCAGCACACAATGTATTGTGGACCTTCTTTGTCTTTTGCCAGACAAGGCTGACTACCGGAGGCCTACTGCCGTAACAGAAAGACCACGTTCAGAAATTACCTCAGAAGATAATCTGGCATTTGACCTACTCTCAGAATAATACCCTACAGAACCTCCCTCCCGCTTTTCTCTTTCTTCTCTTCGTTTCTCTTTCTTCTCTTTGCAATGCAACATTGATTCTTCATCTTCTTATGTGTCTGCGGATATGTGTGTGTTTACCGCTCCACCCAGCCTTTCTCTAAGATTCGTGCACAAAAAAAAAAAAAAGAAAGGAAGAAAAAGAAAAATCCACCCCATCATACACACATACACGCAAACGAAGAAAAAGAAAAACCCACCCCACCATACACACACACCACATATACAAATTTCTGCAACACACACAACGACGAAATAGCAGAACTAAACGAAGAAAATTACCCCCCGCTAAAACTAGGTCAACGAACAAGGAACAGCTAGGGAGGAAGCCTGAGGACTTTGGTGTCAGTATGTCACCTACTTAGACCATCGTGGCCATTGTGGACTTGGCAGCTGCGCAGGGGGGAGGGAGGAGATTAGATTGGCAGATGACTGTAGTGGTGACGTCCAACTTTTCGTGATTACTCTGTATATTTTCATTACTGCTTAAATCCGAGCAAAAGATGATAGTTATTACCAGTGCTTGCTTGTTTTGTTTTGTTTTGAGTTATTCATGGTGAGGACCGGACACGTTCCGGAGAGAAAGATAAAAATCGATACGCGACGATGGGATGAGAGCTTCTAGCGCAGCGACCCACCCCCTCCCCTCCCATCTCATCCGACCCCGATATAGAATCAGATATATTTGGAATGCTAATTTGAGGCTGCTGCTAGACTATCGGTGCTAGAACCAAGCCACATTAGCCAGCATTGACCTTGTTTCATGACCTGGTTTTTCAACAGCTGAGGACTTTTTTCCCCATTCTGGTTCTAGATCTAGTCATCGTTCGTTCGGCATAGGCTAGCATAGCTACTGTATTTAGACGCTTTTTCTTCCTGCGTTTCTTTGTACGGATCGGCGGGCTGGATGCTGTGGATTGGGGGGGGGGAGGGGGGCGATTTGGGTCGACGAACGGACAATTTGTGCGTGTTTCCTGCCAGCCTAGCCCAGCAGATGACTGGCTGGCTGTCCCCGTCTGGGCGCGCCACGGCCACACTTCGGGATTGGTTGGCGGCGCACAATGGCGGGGAGTGGCCTTCCCCTTCTGTCAGCGCGGCTGTGCATGGTGGAGAGGCGTGGTGTGAGATAACATTAGGTGGGATTATATTAGCAGGCAAGTGCATCAGGTCGAATGATGGGTCGGTGCCCGTCATTGTCTTTGTGCTTCACTTGTTATATTTATCTTTTTTTTTTTTTTTGTAAACACACTGAATGGGCAGTTGAGACTCTCCTCTCCATTCCTTTTTCTGACAACATAACTTACACATCTTCAACTGAAGTAGTTATCACTATATGACCGGATGCTGGCAGAGGATGCTTAAAAAAGACTTTGCCAAATCTGGACATCGGGTGACCACTTTGAGACGAAATAAACTCGTGATCACAGAATATCAGTGAAGCTTTCACCAGGTGCTCTAAAAGGAACCTCCACCTTCTATGAAGATGTTTTCTTTTATTTCTGCAGCTTTAGTTAGTGGACTATCTGCCAAAGTATAGGTCAAACACTCTTGTGTTGACAGAGAAACATACGGAGGCGACATGCGTCTTCAAAAACTCGAAAATGACTGTATGGGAGTTTTTATAGTGCTGGGACATAGGAGCAAAATTCGAGAAAAGATCAGAAAGCTGGGGGGGGGGGGGGGGGGGAAAAAAAAAAACAAAAAAAAAAAACAGGGGGGGGAAAGGGGAAAAAAGGTTAAACCCAAAAAAAAAAAAACAGAAAAGAAAAACAGGTGGGGGAAAGTGGAGAGAAGGTTATAATCAGAAGAAAAAAAAGGCTGTTTTGAGGCTAATGGCCTAATTTAAGGGAAAAAAAATACTCTCCATGTCAATGTTTCCCCACTAACAACAAAAAAATAAATGAACGAAAATAAAAGTATTTTTAACAAAAAAAAAAGTTAAGGTGTTTTTCTTAATATCAAAATTTTGGTCATTATTTTGCTATGTACTCTTTTTTTACTGATTATCATCAAATTTGGCACATATCATTTTCGCAATAAGACAAAAAAGTACTATGTGTGTCCCATTCTATTTGTAGTTGTAGATAATAATAGATTTTTGTTGTGAAAAAGGGCGAAATGTGAAATTTCCCCAGATGGAATTTTCAAACATTTCAAAACAAAAATAAAATAAAAAATCTGCACACGAAGAGCCGGAAATACGCAACGTTTTAGATTCAAAACAACAAGATTGACCAAGTTTCATATCAAGTTCTATTGATACAATTGACATGTCTTTGGCGGAGGCGATATATTTCAAAGATAACCGTTTCAGAGAAGCCAAAATCCAAGATTTTGGAGTTGCTATGGCAATAGTTTAGCCAGTCAGTTTTGTTTTCGCTGTTGTTGTTGTTTTGTCTTTTTTTTTTTTTTTCTCCTCTAATTGGAACATTCTGGATTGGGTGGAAAAGATTAAAATTGCTTAGCTGTTAAAAAAAACAAAAACAAACAAACTCCACGACGCCCCCCCCCCTCCTTTAATTATTCACGTGCTCTAATAAGCCAAAGTCATGTAACGTGACACTGTAGTGTAGGCCTACACCAGATTAATTTGTGACTGCTATGCAGTCGTGAAAATTGATGATCTACAAAATACGAGTAATAACATATAGCCTATGCATGAACAAAGGCATGACGTGCTTCGCAATCCTCTCCTGGCGAATCTGCCACCTTTTACAGGGCATTATATTAATAGCTATGTCACCGTGAAGCCCGAAATCGTCGACTCCAACATTTTTCTTTGTATGGTGAAGCTCAGCTCAGCTGACTTTCGGTACTGAACTGTCGGACATTGAACTGAAATTTGGACAAAAACATTTCATAGACCAACTCTCGCCAACTCACACCAGCCTTTACCAGGTGTTGATTTTATCGTTAACAGTAGATCTACATGTAGTTTAGTATGCATTACTGTACCATTGAGAAGATATCTTGAAAGAACAAGAAAGGCGTAATGGGAAGATCCGTATAAAAAAAAGAAAAAAAAAGGGTTTCAGAAAAACCCGATGCCAAAAGTACGTCAGGCGGTTTCTTCCGTCATTAAATCATTAACACAACCCACTACTATTATTTGGAGGCCATCTAGGTTCAATAGATTATGAGTCTGTCACTAACAGCGAAGGGATTTAGTTATAAATTTCACCCACCGTAACAGGGTCAAGTCAAGAAGTGAGGCAAACTTACGACCAAGGCAAGGCCAAGGTCATGGGTTCGATGGGATTTCCCGGGATATGGTGAACTCTACTCCACTGGCGGTCTTGTGCTAAATCAGGACTCGGTCCGTTGCAACCAAAGGAAACAAAGATGAATTCAACTTTTTTTTTTTTCTTTGTTTTCAGTCACTTTGACGAAACGCTATTTTCGGAGAGTTAATGGGTGACATAACAAATGGTAGTCACACAATTGATTAACAAGTCGTTCACAACTCAAATTAGATATTGCCTTCAATTTATACAACACATTAATTTCTATCATATGGAAGAGATTCTACATAGATATTTACAATAATTATTCCGGAATTTCTCTGTACTTCTCTGATCTTTTCCATTCAACGTGTGATATCAATATTATTAGCTGATTCTGATTTGTAGGCTCATTTACCTGCTGTCATGAATCGTAGTCGAGATTTACAGCCTGCTTGTAGGGTATCATTTAAACAGCACCGGGCACATCGGGAAAGGGGGAAGGAATAGTCCTTTTTTGTTATTGTTGTTGTTGTTGTTGTTGTTTTAGCCAGCTAAGATTTGCCAAGTATCAGTGATATAAATTAATATTCTCATTGTGCAAGAAATCTCTTTTGCTCCTGACTATACGAAACATGAATACAAAAAATATGAACGAAAAATATTGTCCCAATGGTGTGGGGTGGGGGGGGGGTGAACAAAGAAACATTTTCATCAGATGGTGGATTTTTCAAGATTTTCTATTACTCGTGCTTCAAATAACATAACAAAAGAGATGTCGTTGATGGTGGTCAGCTACTCGAACATTTGTGAACAAACATGTAATCTGAGACTGTTTCGGCCATCTAAAACTTTCCTTTGCCAAACAGATAGGCTGTAACACAAGCATTGTAAAAAAAGAAGACAATATCTTTTTTTTTTTTTTTCCCCAGTTTTTGAAACTCGTGAAACACAAAATTACTGGGGGAAAATTATCATGATGGAAAAATAGTTTTTATTTTTTTTTTCAGAATTTCCCGCTCATTATATTTCAAATAGAAAAAGAAAAAGTGTTGTTGTTTTTTTTAACCTTCCTTACAATGTTTGTAATGAATACTGCCAGCAAAGAGAAGCTATTTGGCTGACGATCAAAACGGTATTAAATATTAATTTTCTTTCTAGGTCAATAAATATTTTATTTGTTGTCATTTAAAGAGTGATAGCGTGTTTTTTTTTTTGGGGGGGGGGGTGGGGAGGGGACATCTTGTATTTCATGGTAGTCATCCTTCATCATTATTATTATTATTTGTTCAAGCCTTTCTGTCCTAATAAAATAGAATTATCTAAGCTTTAAGTGGCTGCTTGTTCCTTTTGTGATAATTTTTGTGGGCAGGAATTTGGAAATTTTGCCCGGACAGCCGCATTCCGCCTACTATTTAACGACTTTTTTTAACATTCGTACCGTACATAATTTATGTGACTTCTGATAGACGTTGGGTCTCCTTACCCAAGAAGCCAGGAGAATTTTGAGTCACTGAAAAAATGCAGGTTTTAATCTCGGTATCCTTCCCATTCCCCGATGGAAGGATCTGTGAGTCGAACCCGCAACCTACAATGTGAGTTGTTCACCACGGAGCAAGCGCCAAATCGCATAGCCACGACAATCCCCTCTTTACTTAATCCGTATGAACTGTCTTTTTTTATGTCACAGATGAAATTCAGAAATTCAAAACTGAAGCAATAGACCTATATGTAACAAGGTCTTCTAAATATTTCCCGGAAACCATAATATCGCTGGTGGAGTGATGAAACCTCGTAACTCCAGAAAGGAAAATTTTACAGGAGAGACAAAAAACTGATTTATTATTGAATGAGAAGGCGTATACGAATCAAAATTGCTACAGATAAATGAAAACACCTTTGGAACTTGGTTATTACTAAGAAATCACTTTTATACAATTTATATGGCTATGCGGTGGGATGCGAGGTTTCATTACATTATTTTTGTCGTGAGAAACCACGTAACCAGCGGGCGGGAGGGTTGCGCGGTTTCATCACGACAGAGTTTGTGGGTTGCGAGTTTTCAGGCAGCTCATTTGGTTGTATGTAGAATGCGTGAATTGTTCGAAGCAACAGAAACTGATAAAGATATTTTTTGTGAAGACCGATTGGTTTGAATTTGAGTCCCGGCCAACTCAAGTCAGATAAAAGTTGGAGTGGTCGGAAGAGCAATGGTGACTACAAAACACTAAAGTGGAAATGGGTTTGGTGACATAATGCAGAGTTTGGCTTTGAATCTTCATACAGACTAGCGATTAGTGTAGTTTGTATCAGTGTGCTTTGGCAGGACTAGCTACTTCCATTTAACTAAGAAGCACAAATTAATGAACATCTATATGCAATACGGTGGCTGATTTTACAAGGGAGGGGTTTCGGGAAGGACGTTAAATAAAACAACTCATTATTGAGAAACAATTGTCGTCTCTGGAACGGTCGTAGTGAGGATTCTTCGGTAATCCGGATTTCTGAATTCCGCTTAGGAGAACAGGGTTTCTAACAAACCACTCACCCAGTCCAGTTGAATTTAGGACATTTTTTTGATACTTGTGGCTATCCTTTTTCAATGTGTATTTGAAGATGTGTTCTCTGCTTTTCTTCTGAATATCTTCTCTTAGTTTGGTCTTTGTCCATTATTCCAAGAAAAGGTACACCATCCATCCATCCATCCATCCATCCATCCATCCATCCATCCATCCATCCATCCATCCATCCATCCATCCATCC
>JBCEWB010130183.1:0-11250 GCA_039654565.1 Peronia peronii | reverse complement strand
CTGGAAAGGAGATGTACATGGGTTAAAGACATAAGCAAGATGGCCTGTGATGACGTTTCCAAGGTCACCAACGCCTACGTGAATGCGCTGACCAGTAAATGTCCCCGAACCAGATACGTGGTTGGCACTGACGCTAAGATAGCCACCTGCCTATCTGATTTCATCTTGAAAAGGGGTGTGTCATATTAAAGCTTTCGAAAAAAAGAGAAAAAAAAAGGAATTACCACAGATACTATCTCAACATGTCATGAATATTCAGTAGGATATGTCGCTGACGAGGAGACAAATAGAAGAGAAAAACCAGAAAGGAATCAAAATAGAGAGAGCTGGGGAGGAGGAAAAAAGAAAGGATAATGAAACAGAAAAAGAAAAGTTTTGTATTCATTTGACACCGCGTAAAGAAAAGCAACGCACAATTGAACTGCACACCACTATTATTCTTAGTTCGGATGTGAAATATATAACAATGTCCTCAGTATCAAGAATTAGACTGTCAACTGACAGCTAACTTAGTACATTGGCAAAAGACGTGTGAGGAATTAAAAAAATCTCGCACCGCGATCAGATCTTTCTAAGTTTCAATATTTAAGGTCATGTCAAGATCGCCAACACAGCTATCATAATAACTTCAGCTGTACAAATATATCTTGTGTTTGTTTGTGTTGGATTTGAACGGCACGATCACGGCTATATTGTGCCTCACACGGTAAGAATATGTTGTGTAAGTAAATGTTTAACCACCAAGACATGACATGTAGCATCATTCATCACTCCCAGACCTGGGTCACCCGAGACAGATCCTGTTTTCATCAGACAGAATTTTTGAAATATTTTCAGTGTTTGAAGACATTTCTTTTCTTTCTATAAAGAGAACAGCATGATTAATAAAGATATAAACATTGAACTATTAATTATATTATTAATAAGGTAATAATTGAAATAGTGAGTTGTTCAAATGATTTTAGATAAAACATAGGGGGGTTGTTGTACTTATTGTTTGATCATTAGTTGGACAAGTAAAAGCAACCTGGTTTTAAGTTGGAAGGTTACAACGAAATGAGATAATTCTTTCCTCATCATAAAATTATTCGTAATGTGTCACCAGTACTGATTAAATACTCGTTGCTTATTTCTGAACAGCATCTTTCTTGTGGAATTTGATCCGCTACAATTAAAATGAGAGTAAATACTATTGGCTTCATTGTCACAGACTTGTGATTTATGTTATTGTTGTTGTGTTTTTTGTTACTGTTGCTGTTGCGGTTGGTGCTTCTTTTTATACAAATCATAAAATTTATCACGAAAGTGCAAATTCTCGCTTGTCATGTGCTCCATTCTGAAAGTCATACCACTTAATATAATGAAATACCCCATTTATAGTTTAATAAAATACATTGAAATTTGAGACACAACTTTTGAGTAGTGTAGACATTGAGCTAGTACAAGGACAGCCTTTGTTCATTATAAGCAGTGTGTTCATGCTGAGACTGATAGTAGAAAGTTTGACACGAGACATATAGCATGAACAATCCTACTCTTAGATTTTACCCATATCAATAACTTGTTCCCTATCTTAAAATCATACCCACCAGTTGTTTTATGTTATTTGTTTCCTTCTTTGTTTGTTTTGAATATTTATTCCACTCATTAAAAAAAAAAACAAATATAAAACCTCTGATATGCTGGAGGAAAAGTAATTTAAATCTTACTAGAAAACATCACTGATATTTAAAGACAGCACTTTGATCTTTGCTGTGTCCATGACCTTTTAATTTTGATAGCAAGAACAGAATTTTACCATTTTATGTACTATGATTATCTTTCTAATAAGGCAGTACGACAAATCAGAAGTGAGTGCCCATTTTCACTCATTTGGTAAACACCCTGGGATTTTGACTTCCCCTCTTTCCGAACATGATTTCAGTTTAGAATCGCTGGGAATTTTGAGACATCCACAGGAAAAGAGAAGTCTCACAGTATAAAGTTATATTTTTCTTTGGATGTGGCATTACCAACTTTGGTCTTTTTGGTACATAAACTTAGTGATTAAATTAGAACCATAAATCTCGCACGCTGAAAATATGGTTGCTCTAACAAAAGAACAGCAACAACAACAACAGTGAAAAAACAAACAAACAAACAAACCCAGATAATGAACTCAATATGTAACATTTGTTGACGAAGGGATACTTGGAGTTGTCAGGTGCACAGATCAGTGTGGTCCACCTTGTTGCTCTTTTTCATTCGTGATAGGATTCAAACTGGCGACGTCATCACCAAGAGGCGAACGTCTAACTTACCATGGTGTCCCCTCCCCCCTCTCAATGTGGTAAATTGTCTTACATAGGTATGTTTAATTATATGAATATATCAGATCGATTTGACTTGGTATTAATATAAGCTTTTCATTCCAGCGCAAACAAGATATTTGCCAAAAGTCTCTGGAGACATAAATCTTGGGTCAACAAAATTAAATTCAGTTCACATGCTATTACAGCACAGTAAAACCCAGTTCAAGTCCGTGATTATTATATCATATTCCACACTGTTCCGAAGTTAACTACACATTTTTACAAGCTTGTTTTTGTGGAGCACTCATGTCTTGGTCATAGAGTTTACTTGGAACTGGGCCTTCTCCTGGCAGTGGGCAATAACTTCAATAGTGAGGGTGACACTTGTGGTAGGTGAGACTTCATTATGACTTAAAATTGGTCCTCTAGTAGTCTTAAGCTATGTGGCTGGTTCTCAAGTTTTCTCATGGACAAATGCACCAGTTCACCCCTTGTTCTCCATGGATTTACTGATGAAATTGCTTTTTGAATGTTGTACTAAAGATAGTTGAGTTGGTGAAAATGATCTCTAGTTTGAGCTGCGCATTGAATTATCGATTGTTTGATTGTCTTCTCACATGTCATTTTAAAGATGCTAGAGCGAATGGCTTGATTAATAGATGGCTGTATGTATTTATGTGCGTGGTTTCCTGTACAGGATTTCCCATGATAAATTTGTGTAACTATCTTATGTCTCGCAGCCAGTCAAAATGAGACGTATATCGATTTTTCACCATATAGGGTTTTTGGTATCACGTGAAAACTTATTTTATACCCTTCCAGGTGGTGAAAAAAGTTTTGAGCTAGCTTTATTCTAGCCAGAGATATTGCAGTTTAAAGAGACAAGGAGGGCCCCCAAGCAATGACCGAAATTCCGAGAAAATCGAGTTTAAATGAACTTTCGAACACATAAATCTACATATCTACTTCACAAAAAAAGCGATTTTAATGAAGAAGTATTTATAAATCGATTGTAAAACTGATATTGTCTTGTTCAGAAATGAATATACTTTCGATTTCTGGAATTTTAAAAATAATCGATGTCTGACCCCCTCATCACATTCAAAGCCCGATTTCTCCGTTCTAGCCCAGCGACTTACGTCTCATTTCGACTGGCCGTGAGACTTATGTGCTTTAAGCACCTTATCTAAATTACTACAAACTGGTCCACATCTAGAAACGTAAGGTCTGGCTGCATGTTTTGTATCTTGAATTTTTTGTTCAAGTTGGTCTATTTTTCTTTCCAGCTTTACTGCTGCCTTGTGGTACTGAAATAAGGGAAGAAAGTCACCTATATAAACTAATTTTGTTTCTCTAAGCTGTCTCATTTCTTCAAGCTTTTCTATACGCCCTAAGCTCTTTATGAACCAAACTATGTTTTGGGAAAGTCTGTTTATGTGGTTTCCATATTTGGAGCAATTAGTATCTAGTTCGTGACATTGATCTTTCAGTAACTGATGATGTTTTTTAATAACACTAGAAGCAATTATGTAATATGGGACAGTTGTCTGATTCAGGTGAATGTCTAGCATTGGAGGCCAAATAGCATTGTGAAAATGTTTAGCTTTTTTCTTTTTTTCATCTGAGTTTCCTGTTATCACATTAGCATTCGGCATTCCTGACATTACCTTTATACATGAACATTTCTATATAGCAATACTAGAGCCCTGGACTGTTGAAAATTGGATTGGATCGGAGAGAGAAGGGGGTGTCCCAATAAACTAAGCATAACTTTCCTAAGAGGACGTCTCCTGCTATCAAATTTGGGCAACTGGTCCAAAACAGAGTGAAGTTCAAGTGAATTACGTTTGATGCTACAAATAACTCTAAAAGCTGTGAAATTAAAGTTCATAGCTAAAGTTTAAAAGCAATTATGCGTTTACCAGATCTCCCTTCAAGGCAGAAAACAAAGCATTGTTTAGCCGAATTACTGAATAAAATTAACAGCGTTGTGCTGCTTAAAATCCACAAAGAGTTTGATAGGAAACAAAACATTCACATAATATTTACAGATCCAGAACACAGGAGTAAAAGAGCACAAAAACACTCAAGCATTGAAATCACAGAATAATTAAACTCCTGCCCGCTGTCCCCACCTGAGAGGAATTATCTTGTCTAGCAGACACTTGAGCATAGGATATCAGATGACGCAAGGGAAAGGCCAACTAAGTGTTTGATTTGACTTAGAAATAAACGCCTGTGAGATCTGAACTGGATTTGATCCGTTTTCATCAGGGCGGCGACTCTCAATCTGATTTCTGGGCTGAATTACTCTAGCACAGCCAGCCGCTTGGCTACCTAACAACACATGACTGGTCTCATCCGCCCTCTCGCTCGCTCAATCGCAGTCATGTGTCTGTTTGTCCTACGTGTGCACGACACGCGCGCTTACCCTACCACCTCCTACGACCCCCATAGATGCAGGTCGTTAGCACTGATACGGAGTCAATACAGTGTTTCATAATGCAGCATAGTGAATTGTTGTTTCATTGCTCTGTTTTGTTTAATTTTATTTCTAATTTTACAACACGAACACATACTACACAGTACTAAAAATAGTAAATATGCCAGCCTATACGAGGATAGCCCGACCCTGTCACCAACTAAATACATGTATAACTTCTCAAGGAAAAACATCTCCCATGCTCGTTCATTCCTGACATTACCTTTATACATGAACATTTCTATATAGCAATACTAGAGCCCTGGGCTGGCTTCTCTAACGTTTGAGCATTTTTTTGCTGCTTTATTTTCACAGTTTGTTAAGGAATAGAATCACGTCAACATCTTCAAATACTGTGCAGTCTGTTGTAGCTAAACAAAACCAGTTCGGCACTTGAACCAGTTGCAGAGCCGGCCGGCGAACGACACTCCTAGATTTAGTCCATTGGTTTTCAATTTTTTATTTTTAGCGAGAGTTCGATAGCTAACAGTTTGAGTCTACCAATGAGTGCCAATCTGTGCGGTCCCAATTCCGCCGTCTGAAATCATCCTGCCTATTTGCATGAAAAGTGACAATTTATGGCTGTTACACTCCTTCCGGACCTCCGCTGTTTGCGGTGATGCCTTTCACCTTTTACACCCAAGCAGCAGTATGATCCTAAACTTAGCACTATCCCTCTCTCCCTCTTCACACTCAACACTCCATGCACTGGTAGAAACAACAAGCGAAGAGTAGGCAAGCCAAGGCCAGTGATCACAACCCACCCACGCACCACACGGCAGAAGTGGGTCAGATAAGTGAACCTAAGAGAATTGGGTAAATTAATCTGATAAGTGGATCGGGTAGAAGAAACTGATAAGCAAATCGGGCAAATGAACTGGATAAATTAGAAAATTAATTTTTTTAAAAGTGGAATTCGGAACTGGTTATTCAAATCAAGACCCAGATTTCGGTCCATCACTAACTTTGATCTTTTAGAATTTATTATTGTAGTAGTCCAACTTCATTTTCGGTAGACATTCCGTGGAGTGATGGATTTCAAAGAATATTGATGAACCGGTTCATGTCACTCAAACCAAAAGAATAGGCCTACTGTATCAGGACAGCACAAACACAGTCCTTCACTGTGTAATATATGTATGAAACACCTCAAAACAACAAGAAAACAACCGTGATCCCTGTCTCTCAAAATCAAAACATTAAACCCATAATATTGTCAATACAAAAAACAACAACCCCCCCCCCCCCCCCCACTATTTTTTGTCTTTCAAATACAGCAATAAAACTGTTCACCCTTTAGACTTTACGTTAATTTTGAAACACTGATTCTGAATTAGACATTATTTTTAAGCTAGGATCTCATTTACGATGAATTTTTAAACAGGCATTTATTGCAGGCGGAATAATTTCAAAGATATTTGTCAGCAGGCGGATTAGACAACATAAACAATCAGGTGCAGATTGGTCTGTGGTGATGCGAAGGTGGATCAAAGCATTGACTGACAATTGCAGCCAATTTCCTTATATTAATCTGCAACAAAACCCATCAAAGGCTTATGGACATGAAAACTGTTGAATGTTCCATCTGAAATTTGGCACATACGATTGTTGCATATGAATACCTATTTCCACTTACACAAAAGGAGGGGGAAAAGCGTATTTCTTATATTTCATTTATCTTATATTTCTTATATATTATTCTAGAAAAGCGAGAATAACTGAAAAGTAAATTCGCGAAGCTGTTTGATATGAATTTTATGTTCGACAGAATGGCACTTTTCGTTATTGTCTTTCCGCTTCCTGTCGCAGAGCATTCAAAACAATAAGTACGTTTTCTTTGAGTGACGTTCAGTTTAATCATCACAAATACCGACACCGAGGTGCGCACGCTGCCCATACACTTTGAGTCGCAGGGCAGTGTGGGATTGTCCTAAATCTATACTATAAATCTGCAACAAAACCACTGAAAGGCTTATGGACTCGAAAATTAGTAGCACACAAAGCCATGGCATTAAGATGTGTTTCTACTCACATAAACCCGGGAAAGACTTGTTATATTTGACGATATTTAAAAAATTCGATAATAGGTGAATGGTAAATTCGCGAGCGTAGTTGATACGAATTGTACATAAGGTAGAATGACGCATAATGTTATTGTTCTTCCGCTACATCTCGTTTCCTTTGAGTAACAATTCAGTTTAATCATTCAAAAAATCAACACCGAGATGCGCACGGTTGCCATGGCATGGCAGTATCGGTTTGATCTGGAATTTTAAAAAATCTACCAGGAAGACAATGATCTATCTATTAGTTGCACGATAAAGATGGACTAATCCGCGACAAAGTCCAAACCTTTTCCTAACAGCTGTCTGTTCTTCATAGACGTCATCCAAATGCCTAGATCTGACTGGATCTAGTCCTCCACCAGGAAAGTGGTGTCAAAGTGGAGCAATTTCTCTGTTTTGAATAAAATACTAAAACGCATTTGTAGAGTAGACTGCAGGTTATGATCTGTTTGTTTCAAAAACGTATTTCTCCTTTCCGGCTGAAAATATAGACCTCAATTTGACATTTACAGATCGAAATCTAGCCTAATTTCTCTCTCTCTCTCTCTCACTCTCTCATTCTGTCTGTCCGCTTGAATTAATTTCAAAGTGAACGTCACCATGAGTAAACGCAGTTTGTTTTCTTGTTTGTATCTTTGTTTATGTTGGGATTAAACGGCGCATCAGCACGATTACGGCTAGATTGTGCCCAGTCCAACATGCTTGTCCTTCATCCATCATTATTATAACATACTCTGTTTCAACCCACCTATCCCCTAGCTGGATATATTAGGATTTTTCTTATCATTTCGACAGTGCTTCAATTCACCCCCTTATCTATGAAAGCAAGTGGACTCAGACGTCTAAATCTATCTGAATCACGACTATTATCAGCATCATATCATTAATCCTTCGTATCAACGCCATCTGTATCAATTTTTATCTTTGAAGAAAAAAGAAAGAAAAAAAAAGTAAGTAAAACAAGAATTATAAGATATTGATTAAAAAAATCAATGATGTGAAAGTATTAGTAGATAAACTTAATTCTTGCAAAACATATAAGAATTAATGTCACAATAAACACTTGAAGGTCAAAAGTTTATTTTTTCAAGAGACTGTTGATAAAAATTGCACAAGCTACACCCCCCCCCTCCCCCACACACACAGACGTATGCACATATGAATTGGCATAGGACAAACAGTATCTGGGTTCACAG
Source organism: Peronia peronii (assembly GCA_039654565.1). NCBI lineage: Eukaryota > Metazoa > Mollusca > Gastropoda > Systellommatophora > Onchidiidae > Peronia > Peronia peronii. The sequence continues at coordinate 3,215 of JBCEWB010130183.1, read as the reverse complement.
AAAAGTGGCCTTACTGATTTGCATACCGTGATATCAAAAGAAACCTGAGAGCTCAGTTGGTCATTCTCCACACCACCTGTTACTGTTACACCAAACCGTCCTCTAGCAGCCCCTGCAAACTTTGCTAGTTTCCAAACGTATTAACTAGGCCTGTGCATGACCGGTCATGATAACCGGTTATAGCTGTCTTGGTTATCGGTCACGTTCATCAGGTAGCTACACCGGTATCTTTGATCTCGGAAAACTCCGTCAGTCAGCGACACGCGGTCGTCCCAATGTCATTCTTCTTATACCCCTCCCCCTGTGTACGAGCTTTTTGCTTTTTTTTTTTTTTTTTAATTAAGGAGGGACAAAAAAGGAAAAAAAACCTCTGTGTTGGGTTTTACTCAGTATTTAACCCTAGAAGTGCCAAAAGGGCGATCTGTCGATGTGTTACTTCTTGTACTTTGCATGTGAATTACGTTTTAGAATAGCTGTAATACAGTAAGAGGAAATTCTTTTCATACGTGTCATTTGTGTCCACACTGTCATTTCTTGAACATAATTAAATGTCATTGTGGTAATATTGCACTGTGGCTGTTTCTTGTCATTCTTTTAGGGTTAAAACCATTAGACTGATAGACTTCGAGGCGCCGGGCGCACGCTTTGAATTTCCTCCTCCCCCCACCATCCCACCTCCGTGCAAACGTTTGACACTTGATATGTTGTTGTTACAAAATGCTAACTTGTGAAGTGATCATCATTGTTTGCTATTTAATTAAAATTTAATTATATGGTAATATTTGGCATCAAACTGCACTAGAATTCGACACCCGATCGATCTGCAAGATCAGATTTGTGAAATATTGAGTTCACACCCCACTTTTTTCTTAATCTGAATCTCCTGTCAGAGGTCAAGTGAGCGAAACTCAGGCTGAGTGTGGATGGCGGCTTTTTTGTTTTTGGTCACAATAGACCAGAGGTCAAGATCATAACCATAACTGATGTGACGTCACACATGGCATAGAGGAAAATATTTAACAGATATAATAATCGACGATCGACGGTCATGGAGTCGATTAACCGGTTAAGCGTAAGTCACGAACGTTGTCGGTCATGCACAGGCCTAGTATTGACTCTGTCTTTCCTTAGGATCAAATTAACAAAGACGAGAGGGGGATTGTGCAAAATGGATGAGGGACACTCCCCATACATACGGGACGCAGACATTCAGCTTCCACTTGGATTTGGAGAAAACACTTCAATCTTAAATCTAACGGGCAAGGAAGGCAATACGGGAGGCGACAGTTTACGGGTTTTAAAACAACCCTGTGTGGCGAGATGGGATGTCGCCACGGGTCAGTTTCGACGATGGGAGTGACTATTTAGTCACATTGATCAGCTACCGCCCCTCTCAAGCTAGGCAGCCTCTAGTCAGTAAGGTGCTGATCTGCCACGTCTGCCTGCTCCTATGGGTGTATGGAGATAGGAGAAAAGCCGAAAAGTAGACGTAAAACTTCGCAATAGGCAAACAAAAATTGAAATTGAAAAAAATCTGTTCCACTAAAACTGGGCACTGGGAATAATAGGGCAATGACCACCGGAATGACATCACAAACCTGGGCAAGACAGAATACCTGAGAAAGATTGCGATCACAAAGAGGGAGCTAACAAGAGTGTCGACATTGCTGCCCTTCAGGAGACCAGGCTTGAAAACTCTGGATCAATCAGGGAAGGAAACTATATTTTCTTCTGAAAGGGTCTTGGGGACGATGAAAGGGGAATTCACGGCGTTGGCTTTACTGTCCATAACGGACTACTAAACAAGATCAGCACACTTAGAGGCATGTCTGAACGAATTGACACCATGGAACTGGCAACAAAAGCTGGTAAAACCCACATCATCAGTACAAATGCCCCTACTCTAACAACGGAAACTGAGAAGAAAGATCAATTCTATGATGAACTGCAAGATGTGATCAAAACTATCCCAAAGACTGACCAACTATTTCTCTTGCAAGACTTCAACGCAAGAATAAGTGCCGATTAGCAGTCATGGCCAAACTGCCTAGGACAGTTTGGAATTGGTAAGATGAATGGAAATAGCCAGAGACTGCTTGAATTCTGCACAAACAACACCCTGTGCATCAAAAATACATTCTTTAATGGTAAGGGCTGGCATAAAGTCTTTTGGCAACATCCAAGATCAGGAAACTGGCATAAGATCATTTTGTCACTATCAGAAGAAAGGACATCAACGCAGCAAAGCAAACAAGATCCTATAATAGAGCTAACTGTAATACAGGTCATTTGCTGATCATAACTAATGCAATGGTAGTCACGAAGGAAACGCGTAGATCAGAGAAACCAACGAAAACTAAGATTAACACAAACAACACCAAAGATCCTGAAATTAAGACACAATTTCAAGGATACTCTAAAGAACAACGGGAAAATCTACATGACCAGTCACCACATGACATGTGGAACAACTTGAAATCTGCAATGTATGAGGCAGCAGCAAAAGTTTTTGGAACAGATAGACGTTCCAAGGAAGACTGGATTGAGACCTATGCAACAATATTGAAGCCACTTCTTGAGAAAAAACGCTCGGTTTTTGTGGAACACAAGAAAAACCCAACAGAAAGCTCAAAGCAAAGGTTGAGTTCTGTCAAATCAGAACTTCAAAATGTGCCAACCAATACTGGGAAGATTTGTGTACAGAAGTACAACAAGCAGCTGACATGGTTAACATCAGGAAAATGTGAGAAGATTATTGAACCAACAACAAGCAAAGTCGCGCCTATCAAATCCTCATCAGGCGAGTAAATAACAGACAAGAAACAGCAAATGAAATGATGGGTTGAGCACTACTCGGATCTGTACTGGCAGCCTAAATATGTCGATGCAGAGCTTGAAGACCAAATACGTCAACTTCCTGAAATGACAGAACTGGATGAGCCATCAACAGAGGAAGAACTTTACTCAGCACTTGACGAACTTCAAAGTAGGAATGCGCCAGGAAACGACAACATACCTGCAGAAATATTAAAGGGAACCAAGGACTCCCTCCTTCCCCATCTGTACAAACTACTCACAACTTATTGGCTGGAGAGGGAGGTTCCACAAGACATGAAAAATGCCAAGATTACCAACTTATATAAAAACAAAGGTGACAAGGTAGACTGCAATAAGTACAGGGGCATTTCACTTTAGAGCATCACTGGAAAGGCTTT
>JBCEWB010130161.1:1100-11251 GCA_039654565.1 Peronia peronii | reverse complement strand
GGAGATCGTTTCACAGATTATCTGCCCCTTCCAAAAGAGGGACTCATGTAAAGGGAGATCATTTTGACCAGCCCTATTACTTCCCTTTGCCAGACAAAAGAGTGGCAAACAGTGTAATGAGGAAAAAATCCCTTTATATCTTGTCATTCAAAAGACTGATCGCCAAAAAAATGTGTTAACACTATAACAATAAGAAGAAAACATTCTCTTTACATCCCAATTTTTTTGGAATTTTTCATGGTGTATATTTTAAGAAAAGGACGCAGAAGTCAGAAATGACTTTTTTCCTCTTTACACACTTGTTCACTCCCTCTTTTGTCTGGTAAAGGGAAGCAATAGGACTGAGCACAACGATCTCCCATAGAAGCCACTGCCGTTTGACTGATGAAGCACATACATTGAGGAAATCTTCCATAGCTGTATTTTTTTTTCTTTTGCTTGTTTGTTTGTTTTTTTTGTCCATTGACCTCGTAAATAGAATCTTATATTTCAACGAAAGAATTCATACAGTGTAAATTTGGGGAGGGCAAGAGCAATAATTATAACAAAATCAAGAATGTCGGACAGCTTACTGTTTTGACTTTGGAGCCATGTCCAACACCGACTTGGTGCGTCTGCAATACGTCCAGTGCCGCGCAATTATGTCCCTTTGACCCTCTGACACAGCCCCTGTCAGAGTTACACGCCCCTGTCACGGGGTCACATGACGACTCGAAACATCGACACTGCAGCCGGCAATTTGGTCCATAAAATCCACTCTGGCAAGTCAGAATCTTTACCCGACAAACTGTAGTTGTGGCCAGGTGCTTCTGAAACTTTGGTGCCAAAATGGCGTGGCTGACATGATTGATGACGATTTCTTTACCCCACACACCGAGTCTCTGACAACGAAACACAAGGCGCTTCTTTGACAATGGCTTACCATAAGTTTGACCGAAACAAGAACTCCCATCGGCTGTGATATGTATGGAATAGGGCGGTGTGATGTCCAGTACCGAATATTTAACAATAACACTGTGTAATAAAAATGGAATGGCAAAAACAATTCTGAGAGAAATCGAGGAATTGTCTGTTGGACTGGGTATCAAATTCTCACAAGAACTAGGATTTTGAACACCAGTGGCTGTTTTAGTCTTTGACGATATCCAAGGTTCTTCTAGAACGTTTCGTCTGAGGTGAACAGTCTTTGAAGTGACCACATCAACAGCCTGTGACGCGAAATTATAAAAGTGACCAAACTGTCCACCTTGTGGAGCTCGATGATAACAGTCCTGTTTTCTGCCCGCCGGCAAATCTCGGCATCCGGACCTACAGAAGCCAGTGTCCGCCTTACAAGAGAGATTAGCGGCGCAGCTACAAGGAAATAGACAGCCAGGGCCGTAACTCCCTGGTGCACATATCTTTCTACACTTTGGCCCTCGACGTCCCCTCCTGCAGGTGTACACACGAAGCGAGCAGAGATACAGATCTTGCCGAAAGCTCTCCACTGTTAACACACGACCTTTCCGATGTCTCAGGCAGGTGAATGTGTTTAGACCATCCTTGATGTAAACAATGCGGCAAATTTTGTCGTCGATGCGGACAGCAACGTGCACCGCTGCACCAAAGTTTTCCTTCTGCTTGTTATAGCTCACAATTTGTATCTGAATTATGGGGTAGGAATGACCTAAATCCAGCAAAGCATGGGCCAGACGACCCTGTTCAGGAGGAGATAGAAGTTTACAGGACCATGTGTGACCCAGATACTCCCGGTCCAAAGTTTCACCGGGAGGTTGAGACGAAAACATTGTATGTTTACCCTCAGCGATGTTCAACAAATTCGAAGGACCAACCAAATCCTTAGCGTAGGCGATACATAAATAACAGAGAATCAGAGGGTGTGCAGGGTGCATAGATAAAAGTCATTTTCCAAAGAATTTGCTTGAGAAAAATCAACAAAGGAACATCAGAGGAAGGACTCGGCTGACTCCATGTTTGAACGTCATTTTTCACAAGCTTTGAGCACTGGACGCACTGGCTTTGGTCCGGGAATTCCCACAAACAGGTGCAGAAATGGCAGGAATGTCAAGGTTTGAAACTTTTGAATGTAAGAAAAGGACGGGTAACATGGTTTACCCTGTCACAGGTTCACATTTTGGTTCCATTCAGCTGTTTCAATTTGCTGAAAAAATATCTCATTTTGGTTACACTGTTCATTTTTCTTGTTCAAATATCTGGAACTGGAATCGGGAATCCAGTATGGCAGGTCTTGGCCATTACAATCCTGAATAGAGGTCGAATATCAGATAAGAGCTGTCTGCAGCTGATCTGACAGATATGTGCTTGTGTATGCTTGTATATTTTGTATCTTCTTGCAGTTGTTGTTGTTGTTGTTCTATATTTAAAAAATAATATATAACAGAATAATAACAATAAAAGGAAATATTTTCCACAAACCTCTTTGTTTCATTTCCAGCTTGCGTGCAATTGTCGGTAAGAGACAAAACAATGGTCTTCATAAAATATGACTGATGTGGGCAGGGTGGCCGTTATACACGATAGAGACCGCTCTGCTGGGGCAGGGTGGCCGTTATACATGATAGAGACCGCTCTGCTGGGGCAGGGTGGCCGTTATACATGATAGAGACCGCTCTGCTGAGGCGTGTCTTTAATACCAGAGAAGCGAGCGACACTGGTTCCTGGACACTGGTATGCTATACTAGCTGGTAACTACTGTACTGTCAGATTTATTGAGACGTGAGAAGTTGGCTGTCGGATAAGTGAAATAATAAAGTAAAATAAATAAACAAATACTTATGAATTGATGAAAATGTAGATGTAAAGACAGACAATTAGAGTAACAGACAGACAGAGAAGACAGAAGGACAGACGAAGAGACTGTCAGGCAGGTAGACAGACAAAATGCCAGGCAGAAAAGTAGATAGCCGGACGGACAGACAGACAGACAGACAGACAGACAGACTGACAAACAGATGTCACCAGATGATTATCTCTGGTCACATTGTGTTTTACAGCCGCCTGACATGTATTGATTTCAATTCTTCACTCAATGAGCCCACAGGCCGGCGATTGGCTATTTGTAATGGGTTCTCTCAGGGCATGTCTGTCTTTACTGACTTCAGACAATTGAGAAGACTGGATGTCGTGTGGTCGAACATGTCTATAGAAGTGAATGAGATACTTGGTATTTTGCACTCAGTATTCATTACAAAGTAGGCCTAGTCCTGTACCAGAGCCGATCGACCAGTTTATATTGTTGATCATTATTGTTATTCACTAACATACCCGAATTTCATCCAACAGAACCACAAAAGCTTTGCTGTGATAACATTGCAATAGAGTTGACCAATATTTTGGGAAATTCCATTGACCCAAGAACACTAACAATAAAGTTAGTCTCCCTTCTTTGCTTGACCCTGTTACGGTGGATAGGAAATTTATGAGGAAAACTCTTCTCTATGAATGACAGACTCATAACCAATTGAACCTAAATACTCTCAAAATAATAATAGTAATGAGTAGTGTCAATAATTACGTAGGAAAGAGATGACGTACTTCCGGCCGAAACCAATGAGTCCGGCTCTTACCGGAAATAAGGCAAAATCAGTAAACAACAGCGCTTTGCCATCATTGTGATTGTGGGGATGTACTTGATTGCCATCGTGACCATGGACTTCAAGATCAAATCTTGCTCAGAGCTGCAAGATTATTTACGAGCGAGAGATAAATGGTCTCAAGAAGCAGAACTTTGCTAACTTATGTCGAAGTGCTGAGAGTCTGGCCATCAAATTGGACCCAGATAGTATTTTGGAGTGCAATTCTGATACCCTAAAGGCAAAATTGACAATACCAGCTAATGACATAAGCATAAATTAGCCCATTCCTACCCAGCTTGATGTGTCACATGACTTCAGCCAAATTCTAAAGTTAAAAGCATTTGATGTCTTATCCTACCTTGGCTAGTCGAGAAATGTGCGAATGCTGCACGTTTGCCTCACTTCTTCGTTGTAAGTTTACTTCCGGCGGGAAATCTTGTGTTCTACTGTTCTATGAAAGTTGGGATCCATAGAAATATTGCCCTGTTTTTCAGGCAGCGAAATCTGATGTTTTCCATCAGATCTGTGGGGAGACTCACTAGGCGCTTCATTCATCATTGTATCGTCTTATTTTAGGACAGAAACCAGTCTTAGCGTCAGGTAACTGAAGTTACAAGAAAATTTCGTGATTCTGTTTATAATTTATTTCTGTTTTATTTCAGCAGAAAATAAGAGACAGAAGCCCAGCATTATCTGCACTTTCAGAACAACATCACTCTGGTCCTAAGTATAGTGAGGCCAAAGAAGAACTGAGTATTCCTGTCCACGCGGCAAAACATTCAGAATTACAAGATAGAGGTGTTCATACACAGTCCTTACTTAAAAAAAAAGTTAATGTGTTTCTCTGTGTGTAGGATTTCTTAACAGTGACGGTTGGATTTCAGATGGAGGTGCCAGAGATTGTTTGTGGTAGATATCGAGACATAAGGATAAAATGTCACTCTGGAATGTTTGAAAACAGACCATACAAGTCAAATAGATGATAAGTGGCATTTTTGTCTTGTCACGTTGGTCGTCAATGGTTCCTGTTCATAGTATATGATCAATAATGTGTCAAACGTGGCAGGCATTTTTCTCTGAGAGATAGGAGAGAAAATTGCTCTGCTATTGAGTTGGACTGGCTTGGCGAAATATTCATCGTTTCTGAAGAGATTTGTCAGGGATAGCTGCAGTCAAGAGTGCTGGCTAAGCAACAGGACATTTTTCACGTGGATAATGTGGGATACGATAAATAAGATAAGATAAGGATATAATTTGTCTGCTAATGTTGTGTTCAAATAGTACAAGTCGTTCATCTAAGTATAATTATATTATGAAAGTCATTCGAGCCGCACTTTTTGCGGTAAACTAAAAAAAACAAAACAACAACAATCAGTTCCCTGTGAGGTTGAGTTGTTCAGTATTACTTGTAGTTAGTAGGACAATATTATGGTACATTAATTACTCAGTATGTGCTAACTGTATGTCAGAGTGGATGTTTCCAGTAGTTGTCCATAATGCGCTAAGGATACGTTACTGACACTCCACTGAGCAGGTCACTTGCTGGAACCTACTATCTAACGGTGCTGTTGACAGCTGGGGCAGGGGTGAGGCGTATTCTATGTTGTCTTTCTCTCTGATCACGTTCAAACAATTATATCGGTCGTGAACACTTTCAGTGAAGGTCCATTCTGCTGATCTTGGGCTATGGAAATGAAAAATTAACGATACATTTTCTCGCTTTTTCGGGAGGGATATTGCTTTATAAAACAAAATGGCAGCTTTTAACATTAGAGTGAACGTATCCTGACATCATTTTACTGACTTCTTTTGTTCTTTGGTGAAAGTCGGTTTTACTTAATAGGGAAATCAAGCTTTATGACTAAAACAGCTTTCGCACACAATTATCGGTCTCAATCTTTATCAAATTTTAGGAAAGAGATCCTAAGATCGTTTCATTACCAGTATTTCGTTCTTTCCATTGAGCATGTTGACGTACTTTGTTCTTAATGTAAGAAATCCCAACTTTACTGAATGCTCAGTTTATGTAGACCAATATCGATCTTGTCATTACCTAAAACATCCCTCCTGTAGGAGTGAAACTAAGAGAAATAACAGACAATAAAGCAAACGGTCATTACACTCAGGCTGGCCCCGTATGTTTGCTATATTTAGAACCCAAAGTCTGGAGGTTAGCCAGCTCAGAAAACATGATCCATGCTGACAACATTACATATGGTGGAACAGAATTCATGACTCATTTATTGTTTTTGACATTTCTTATTATGTTGATTTTAATGTTATTGTAGTGTTTTGTGATTTCATTTTTAATATGTTCATTTTGTTGTTATAGTATTGTTTAAATTTATTATTTTGTTTTTATTCTGACTAACGTTAACCTTTTACATGTGTGTGCTTGTAAACATATGCAGAAATAGAACTAATAAATGGGTTCCAAATTCTGGCCATCTCTTTCTCTCTATCTCCATCTTCATCCCTCTCCCCCATCATTCCCTCTTCCTCATCCACCCATGTCTATCCCGCTCTCCCATATCTCTCTCTCTCTGTCTAATACCCACCCATCCCTGGCTCCCCCTTTCTCTCTGTCGCTCTCATCCTTCCTTCCATTCCTGCCCTCATCCTTTCCTCGTATCACTGTCATCATGGAGCAGAAATCGCTCACGTGGAAGTCACAGCCGACGGGCGGAGCACCAAAGAACTACCGCTGGATTCCTCAGTCAATGTTACAGTGTTGCCGCCCCTGGCACCAACTGGCTGTGCACCCACCACTGACTGCAAGCTCGGAGATCGAGACCCAGGCCATCACATGGTATCAACACCTGACCAATGTAATCAATGGCTGGAACTTAAAGCTGACATGTAAGGTATGCAATGTACGCACGAGGTGATTTTTTCCTACTTACTTAGGCATATCATTATTATTTGATATGTGTTTGACTATTTGGACACAGGATATGTGTTATGTGGGGTTTATCACTTTGTCCAGGTATGATAACAATATATGTTTGGCTGTGTGTGACTTTTGTTTACTCTTATGATGACTTGGATATTAACCCTATCAATCAATACAGTGGGTCACAACTGAATGCTATATAAATATATATTATATATTATAAAGAATGTTCTAGGTGACGGCATGTACAGACAGATGGGTAACGAAGCAGATCAATCTCCTGAAGATCTGTTTGAACATGTGTCTTCTGTGCAAAATGCATAGGGAGCGGCATTTTGTAGGGATAAATAAATGAGGCAGTTTGTGGGGCTTCTAGATGTTTTATGCAAATGTTTCAGTGGAGCAAACTTATTGACACGGAACTGATTAGCTCCAGACACTATTTTCATAGTTTTTCTTTGAGAGAAGTGCATGTTGTTGTTGTTATTGTTGTTGTTGTTGTTGTTATTGTTGTTGTGTACGTGGCATTTATGTAAGACTTCCTATTGTGAACAATTTGTTTAGACATGTTGAAAAACATTCCTTTTGTTTCCAGATCAAACAAATACTCCGAGAAAACAAAAAGTCACTTTGTATTCTGAGAAAAGAAATAAGCATCTGTTGTTCTGAGAACAAAGACAGTTTCTTTTAAAGGCTGGTTTTTGTTTTTTGTTGTTTTTAGCAGTTCTATCACCTTTCTTGGCCAGACACACGGACAGTGTAAACAAGGAAAAATCATTTGTGCGTTCTTTGCGTGAAACTTACGTCATCAAATGCTACGAAAAAATTCATGATATCAGGAAAATGTTGTCTTCTTTTTGTAACAATTTGATCAAATTTCTTTGTGATCTGTTTCGAATGACAAGAAACAAAGTGTTTTTTTTGGTCCTTTGCACGACATGATCAACATCTCTTGTGTCTGACAACGGTAACAATTGTGCTGGTCACCACGACCTGCCACTCCAACACCCGCCTGACTGCAGCTGTCGGTCTTGGCCATCACACGTCATCCAACAGTCAATAATTTACAGACTAAACACAATCTTGATACCAATGAGTCACTTACATAAGGTGACTTGGTCAGCTCAACTTTGGTTTGGATAGAAGATGTTGACTGTTGTCTGAGATTGTTGTTTTATTGTGTACGTTCTGAGGTTTGGACTTGGCTGTTGTCTCTGTTCTTGTACTTCTATAGTTCTTGTGACAGATGATGTTCCGTTGGTTCTGATAGTTCTACACACCTGGCACAAAGACAATTTTGCTATTGAGATAGATCATTTTATATATTGAGATAGATCATTGTGGCAGTCGGTGCCTTGAGTCATTTTACAGATTGCTGTTCATCTGGCTGGAAAAATAAAATGGCCCAAGAAACTGAATGAGTTCGACCATAAATGTGTTGTTTTGTTATTTTGTGTTACTTGGCCGGGTTTAAATCTGTCCATAAGCTGACATAAACATAATGGGTGCTCATTATGATCTGCGTGATCGAGAGGATTAAGCTATTGTACATTGACTTGAGGAATTGTTAATTAGGGGCTCTAAATCTTGGCTAGTCTTGTGTGAATTATTTCGTTACGGTCATGCGAACAAAGGCAGGGAAAAAGCACAATGATTCTGTGCGTTGGCTTCAAGTCATGTATTAGATGATACAGATCTAAACTTGTCAGTTAGGCTTGATGACCGGAACTGACAAGTAGAACTGAGCGTGGGTGGGGGAAAATTGTTGGCTTGATCAAAGCAATGGCTTGGCTCTGGTGGCGATGGTCTTCTGATTTTTGTTTTCATCAAGCCGTCAAGCCAAGGCCATGCAGAGCTACTCCTCCTCCCCTTCCCCCTCTCTCCCATCTCCCCCTCCCTCTTCCAACCTCCCCCCCCCCACCCCCACCCCTTTTCACCACGTTATCTGGTGATGTAGTGCTCTGCTTGTATAGAAAAGTCAATCTCGATCCTAACAAATAACAAGTCGAGTTGAATAGGAGTGGGGAAAATGTTCAAAGCAAACTGACAATTTGGCTGGATGAATTTGGCTCAGCCGTCACGGAGCCCATTAAGGCAAGATTTTCTAGATGTTGATGTTATTGAAAGAATTTAAATTCTGCATTGTATCGTCAGCTGTTTCGTACAACTTCACTGAATGATTATGCACTCTGCGTGCGGCTTTTGACTATTTTGTGCTATCTCCGAAACTCATCGTTTGTATCTTTTGCATTATTTTGCCAGATCAACCATTTGGAATTATTTGTTGTTGTTGAACCTTGTTTTTCTCGTGGTTTATAACTAGTTGTCCCGTCAAAGTTGTCAAATGAGAGTTTTTATATTCCATTATAATCATGGGTAAAATTCTTTGTGATTCATTTTCACAATTTTTGTTTCTTCACTTGACGTATCAGGAGTTGGATTTTAACCATTTTCCGCCAGAATCTTAGCATTTTCTTTCTCTCAGTCTCTTTTTTTCTTGCGCCTTTTAATCCTAAGAGAGTAGGATTATTTTGGTTGCTTTGGTTTTGGTGAGAAGAATTCTGGAGCGTAGAAATATGGGATTTTGCAATTTTGTCCGAACAGCGGCGTGTCCGCCTATTTTTCTCTGATTTTTAACTACCAATCATAACTTACACATTTAACCCCCAAAATATATTCGCCTTCATCCGAGAAGGCTAGACGTCGAGCTTCCTTACCGAAGAAGTCAGGAAACTATGGAGTCACTGAAAAAATGGAAGTTTCCATTTTCGTGTCCTTCCCAATCCCCGATGGCGGTATCCGTGAGTCGAACCCGTGATTCATGACGTAACTTTTTTACCACGGAGCAGACGCCAAACCACATGACCACGGCGACCCCCATTTTGTCTCTGTTGTTTTATAACATTTCCCTTTATATTTCAACATTGTATTCGCGTGGCTAGGCACATTCTATGTCGCTGGTAAATAAAAAATGTGACATTGAATGGTCCAAGAATTTGAAATGAACTTCCAAACTTTCTTTGGTTGGAAAACAGAACAGAAAATAATGAATTATAACTTAAGGGGGCACTTGTATGCAGCAGCTCCCTGTTCTAAAATTTGTTTACAGACCTTAAATATTGCGTGGGGTTATGAAACCGGGACTTGTGTTTTTCCCAAGGGACATACAACAATACATCTACATGTGATTTTGGATTCTATTCGTGATGGATACGTGGTGTGACGTTGATAACCAACATGTCCCCTTTAACAGAGCCATTACCACATGAAAACAGCATGCCAGTGGTATCTTATCTATAACTGATACCTTTGCAGTAAAGCGTGTTGATGGAAACGTGAATATACGAACCCTGACGTATTTTCTCCCCAATCAATGGGTATTGTGTTCGTGGCTATTGACAGACACGTGTGCTTACAATGCTGTCACCTGCATTAACCATAAGCCTTAGAGCAAAATTGATAGCAGACCATAACGAATATAGTGGCCCACGTAGTTCAGACCATTGTGCCATGAAGACATGGAATAATTGACTAGAACGAGAACCGCTTTAGTCAGGTTTTACGGTTTTTGAGCCAAGATCGAGACAGCGCAGATGAAAAAGAGGTGGGGGGGGGGGGGGGGGGGGGAGAAGAAAGGGGAAACCCACCATTTCAACTCCCAG
>JBCEWB010130150.1:0-11251 GCA_039654565.1 Peronia peronii | reverse complement strand
GACACTTTAGGGTCCATATCCACTTAGACTCTAGCTCCAGAAGTTCCTCTGGTGAACCCGACTGTAGACCAGTAATCTATTATTATTACCATTATTATTATTATTATTTTATTCAAATATCTTAAAGTTATGACATTCTGTCTACCGACTCAATACACTAAATTTCGGCGTTTTTTCATACATATAACCTATTTTTCTCTAAAACATACCAACCGAATGCGACGCACATAAATACATTTTTTTTTTTGGGTCTTGTTGGAAAATGATGTATGCCAAATTTGGTTAGAATCGGTTAAGAAAAAAAAAAGATAGCAAAATAATGTCAAAAACCAGGTTTCGAGAAAAAAGTGTCTAATTTTTTTTTTCAGGGAATAATTGACATGGAGAGTTTGTATTCGGCTTTCAGCCTCTAAACAGCCTTTTTTTTCAATATACTAGTCCTCTCTCTATGACTTCTTTGTCTTTTGTTGCCATTTTCTGGCTTTCTGGGCGTATCTTTTCTACCATCATTATAAGGGCTCCATAGAGTCTCTTCCGGGTTCTTGAGGACCTATATGTGGTCCCCATACCTTTTTTTTGTCCAAACCAAGAGTCTCTTGACCTTTATCATGGCATATAGTTCACAACCGAGTTCTGAAGCAGCATGAAAGAAAGGAACATTTCACTATTTGCAGGACATGGAAGTTCATTTTAGAACGCGTAGTGAAAGCCTGTACGGATAATCTGCATGATCAGTAATTTTATTCGCCTCATAGTGATTATTCAGTGTTCATCCCTGGCAATGGGGCTGACGATATTGCTAAAAGAGGTCATAATCAAGTGTTTTATGCACTCTTTGCCTTTATATAATTAAACAGTGATGATCCATCACTGCATGTAGCAGCCAGGTGGAGCCAAATCCTGGTTGACAGTAGGCCAGGCCTACCGTTGAATGACCATGGATCAAACACGTTAGAATGGACATATCCACTTTTTGATACCATTTTTATACTCAGAAAAGACAGGACTTTTAAGAGAAATCCATATTTCAGGACGCCCCCCACCCCTCCTCCCCCACCCCTTAACATTTTATCTTTTTTTTCCCTCCTCTCTATTCCACCCATCCACTGCCTTGTCAGCAGTATACATGGTAGCTTTATGGCACTGCATTAATTCTTGGTCTGCCTGTTCATCAACATTCTAGTATCACAGAGTGCTTGGTCAGGATATGCAAATCGGAACTGCGGGTCAGGACGAGTTTAAGTGTAATGAATGGGAAGGAATTTAAAAATAGATTGATCGGAGGGAAGAAAGGAGGAATGGAAAGAAAAGAAAAGGACTAAGCTGAGAGAAGGAAAGATTTGAAAGGAGGAATAAGAGGAGACACGAATGATAGAGGAAACAAAAAAAGAAGAAGAAATGAAGAGAATGTGGAGGGGTGGAGGATGAAAGGAGAAAATGGAGAGAAAGAACGAAACAGGAGACAGAGGGAGGAGAAGATGAAAAGCTAGAGGGAGGGGTGAAGATAGGAGATAAAAAAGAGAAGGAGAGGATGGAAGGAGGAACTAATAGGAAGACAGAGATGAAGGAACGGAAAGAATAGGGGAGGAATGGAAAGAACGAGGAAAGGCGGTAAAAGGAAGGAACGAGTAAGTAGAGAAAACAAAAAGGATGGGGAGAAGGAGGAGGCGTGTGAGAGAAATGAGAAAAAAAATCGAAGGAAGGAAGACAAAATTGAAAGAAGGTCGAATGAAAGAATGAAATGGGGAAGGAATACAAAAGCAAAGGGAAGCGATGAGAGGAGAAGCGAGGGATGAGAGAAGGAGGCGGTGCGAGGCAAGGAGAAATCAGACATGCACTCCAGCATTTCGGTTACGAGGGGGCATTTACATCAATTTACATTAAACCCATGTTTCTTAGCAGGACGTTTTTTCTTTATCACGTCTTGCTTTAATGCAAAATTTTTCGAGCTGCTCAATATTAAAATCCAAACGAACGAGCGCTCCCGGCATCTCTCTCTAGCACGGGACATTTATATCAATCTGCATTTAACTTCTTGAAGCTATTTTTCATTATTTATCTTTTCTTTCTTTTCCGTTTTCATCCGAAAATTATTATCGATATTGTCGTTTTGATTTTTTTCTTTTTTTACGTCAAAGCATTGTCGGCGATATTATAATTTTCATTTATTTCGTTCGTCTAAGCACTCATAGGATTATTGATTCTGTCATCCCCGTATAATCATTATTCATTTAACCCGGAACAACCAGTGCCATTAATATGATACCGTCAGGCAAAAAACTGACTAGCATTGTTTTTCACAACTTAAGTGATATAAAATGTCTCCTCCATAGAAAGTGAAATTTCCCTATTAGTAACGAAATTCATTATCACCTGACTAGTCCTGAATTCTATATATTTCTCTAAAATTTTTGGCTTTAGAGGGTGAGTTGACATCATTTTCTTTAAATCAAATAATATTCTTTAATTGACAAGAAACATTCGTGTTATTGATATTAATATTCTCTCGATTTTCTATACTAATTAAGCGCTCGTAACGTGATTGATGGAATCATCCTTTATTTTCACGCATGGTTTAAATAGCGATGCTCTGAACCACAATGTCACTATTTTCTCTCCTCGTCGTAATAATGTTTATCATTTAATGACAATGGTATATATCATCTTCATTAAAAAATATTTTCAATGTTATCCAAATATTGTCATCGACAACTTCAAATTGGGATCAACATTGTGATGTCCATTTTGTTGTTGTTATTGTTGTTGTTGTTGTTGTTGTTGTTATAGATACATGTATGTAACATCGCCTGATGACTTCATAACATTCATTTTCTTTCCTTTATTCGGACACATTTGTTTCTTGTTTTGTTTTGTTTTTTGCTCATGGTGTGTTCTGTTTTTTAAGCCCAGAGACGTAAAAGCAGCCCAGCAACCCACGCCGTGCCTGTCCCAGGAACGTGTTGTCCTTCCAGTTTTCGTCAATTCTTCATGCCGAGGCGTCACAGAATTGGTCTGATCTGTGGCTTGCTGAGAGATCGGGGGTTGGAAGGGGAGGGGGGGGGGGCAGGGAAGGGGCGGGGGGAGACCCAAAATAAGAGAGAGACACAGAGAAAACGAAGCTAGAAAACATCTTATATTTCGATTCCTCATACAGGGCTATGTTGATCTTTTGCTCTCTGAGAGAGAAAGAGAGACAAGACGTCTCCGAACTGGGTTGATCTGAAGCTCTCTGAGCGAGAGAAGAGAGAGAGAGAGAATCAGGAGAGAAGATGTGTTCAGTTTTTAAGCTCAAAGACATAAAAAACAGCCCAACTACCCAGGCCATGTCTCTCATAGAAACGTGTTGTCCTTCCAATTTTCTTCAGTTCTTCATGCCAATACGTCACAAAAACTGGGTTGATCTGTGGTTCGCTGTGAGAGGAGGAAAGGGGGTGGGGTGGGGGGGGGAGTGAGAAGAGAGGGAGAGGCTCAATTCAGAGAGAGGGAGACTCAGAGTGAAGGAGATATAGAAAACCTCTTATTTTTCGATTCCCCAAGCAGGTCTGTGTTGATCTGTGGCATACTAGGAGAGAAAGAAACAGAGTTGGAGAGGAAACGAGAAAAGGAGAAATAGAAACAGGAAATGCCTGAACCTAAGATCCACCAGGCCAAGATTTCTGAGAACTGGGTTGATCAGCGGTTCGCTGAGAGAGAGCGAGAGAGAGAGAGAGAAAAAGAGAGAGAGAAGGGGGGGAGAGAAAGAGAACCAGAAGAATGGGGGGAAATTAGACAGAAAACAACTGTATCTTTGATCCGTCATACTAGGATGTCAAGAACTGGGTTGATCAGTGGCTCGCTGTGAGAGAGGTGGAAGAGATAAAAAAAGCAACAAGAGAGAGAGAGAGAGGGAGAAGGGCAGCGGGTGAGAGAGAGAATGTCTGGATCGTTGATCCTACCAAGACGCCAAGATCTGGGTTGGTATGTGGAGGGAGAGAGCAGAGAGGAGCAAAAGAGAGAGAGAGAGAGATAGAGAGAAGACAGAGGGGAAGGGGGGGGGGAGGGGGGACAGAAACAGAGACAAGAAAAGTCTGAATCTACGATCCACCATGCCAACAAGTCAAAGAACTGATCTTTAGCGCACTGAGAAAAAATGGGATTGAGAGAGAGGAGAGAGAGAGACAATGAGAGAAAGAAAACTTCCAAGTCCTTGATCCTCCATGCCAAAACGTGGCAAAGCGGGTTGATCTGTGGGTAGTTAAGGAACAGAGAAGAGATATAGAGACCGAGCGGGGAGGGAGAGGGAGAGAGAGAGAGAACTTCTGAATGGCTGATCCACCAGAGAGCAAGGTTGATGTGCATCACATTGAGCGTGTATGGATATGTGTATGCGTGTATGTGACAGAGGGAGAAAAGACAGGGAAAGACAGAGAGAGAGAGAGAGAGAGAGAGAGAGAGAAAGGGAGGTGAGGGAATGGAGAGAGCGAGAGAGAAACGGAGAAAACATTTGGATCTTCGATTCTCCAGACCAAGACATCACAGAAATAACTTGGTACGTGGCTTTCTCTTGTGTTTATGGGTGTGTGTGTTTTGTGTATATGTGAGTGTGTGTGTGTGATAGCGTGATTGTGTGTGTGTGACAGAGACATAGAAAGGGAGGGGCAGAGGTTGAGAGAGCAAGACAGAGAAAGAGAACGTCTGAATCTTTGACACCAGCCAGTAAATTAAACATCTTACGCGAGTGGTCCGCGAGGTTCATTTCACGCCCAAGTCATCCAGCGAATTGGCGACCGTCTCCCTGACATAATCCAACCCCTAGTCAATCACATCAATTTGTGCGCTCGCTTCCTTAGCTGTACATTTTTGGGATCAAGAAAACCGGCCAGTTCTCAATTACTTAAGACAAAACGCGTTTTGCCCGAAACTCTATTTCCAGAAAATTTAATCTGGATTTAGTATTGAGATCTAAATGTTTTGATACACACTGAATAAAAAGTTGCCATTTAATATTTGAAACATTACCTTTGACTATAATGGGAAAACTATTCAACTGTGATGAAAAAATTCGTTTTGTCAAAGTTCTGCTATTTAGAAGACAACCGATGGCATCACCTAATTCTCCACGATCTGCATTTTGGTTCATTGTGTGGCAAAGGACTGATCGCAAAACTCAATCTCAGTTTTCTGCAAATGGATTTCTTCAGGAAGAAGGCGTTTTGTCGAAGTTCGCTAGGCTTGCCCACTCAGCAAATCTATTACTGTCTAGAGGTTGAGGATTGAGACTGCACAATTTAGTGCATACGACACGAAACCAACAGTGATGACATTTTATAGTCAATACTCTTCCTATATAATGTCATCTGGTTTTATTACTAAACTAGCGTTTCCTCCTAAAATATGGGAGACATCAAAGAGATAGGACTTGGTAAATTTGGGCCTGGATATTCATAAAATTTGCTTTCTTTTAGTATTATTATTATTTATTATTATTGTTATTATTATTATTATTATTACTATTGACTTTCACATCAAATTGACTTTATTGAAGTGTAGAGCTATGGCATGCAAGGACAATAGCGTATGTTATGATCTAAGATGGGTACATTCCCATAAGCCATTTTGATGTTTCGGTCCCTTTCGGCGTGCCCCCGGGGGGCTATATGAGTCTCTTATTATTCCCAATTCTTGAACGTCAGATCATTCTTTGACATAGAGAAACCTTGAGAAAAAAGAATGTGGCCTGTTTTTATGTGTCAAATGATCACATTTCATCATCTTAATCAATGCTTTCTTTGTCTTTCTACACGTTATCTTTAAAATTTTAAACAGATGAGCAACTATTTTAAAGTTAAGTTCACTTCTGTTCTTATTATAACACAGTTATCGTCACAATCGACGAATGTGACCGTAAAACAACGTTCACATAATTTATGGCTTCTGAATGTCAGTGCGTGGGAGATCATCTTTCACTAAACTGATAATCAAATCTCAATTTTCTATGAAAAGCTATAATACATCTTACTGATAAGTCTTACTGATAAAAAAAGCATTCAAAAGATAGCAAAACGAGAAAAATGCCCGCTCTATACGAGACTGTGTTTTATTTACTAGATAAGGAAGAAACGAGAATACGTTTTTCAGATGATAAGATATCTTTTCATTAGTCACAAAGATTTCTGTATTTATGTAACAGTTCTGTGCTTTCTTTGATTCTTGCTTAGAAGAATCAACACGGAGATTAAGAAAAAATACCTTTTTTCTTTCTTTTAAAAAAAATTACATTCATTCCAAGCTAAGAAAAAAAAATAATAAAAGAGAAGCTTGTTAGTTATTTGCTCAACTCTTTAATGTCGTCATTAAGTTGTAAATTTTTCGAGAAATGCAATACACACATTCTTTCCCTCAATCATACTTAACTTGAATTCATGTGCAAATTACTGAAACGCATCAACTCCATGTCTAATACACAGCTTACTATAATAATGCTGCCAAAAATGTCAGTTAATTTATTCAATAATTAAAACTAAAAAAATAATCTGGTTAAAAAAAATTAATTTAAAACTATGAGAAAATATAGGACAGGAAATATGATATTTGTGGTGAAACAGAGAAAAATCAAAATCCACATACAAGGTATGCAGAACTTTAAAATGGAACAGTTATTTTCCCAGTCCTTTTTTTTTTTGAGGAATCAGTTTGTCAGTTTTAATAACTTCAAACACATCATTTTAAGCCAGAACTATTACCACCAACTATGTCATGTACACCCTGTTTCTTTTTCTTTTTTTTTTAAAGCAAATATTTAGTACAGTGCTAGTAAACCCTGAGTTATTCCACAGAAGAAGAAGGACTCTCGTGTTTACTATGTTTTTCTTCTCATTTGGCCATTTAAGTATCTCTTGTCATTCATCAACCATAAATTAATGCCACACATATGTTTTACATGTACATGATAGCACGGAAAGTCCCATGACAATAAATGACGATATGGAAATGAGCTTAATGGACAAACTTTTATTTCTATTTTTTTTTTAAGTATTAGGATCTAGAAATAACAGGAATGTCAATTAAAATAGTAGATCCATTAGGAATAGCAGAAACTCAAATCCAAGTATACCATTATTCAAAAAGACACAAAATCAGTGTGAAAACAAACACACAAACACACAAAACACATGATTAAGTAGTGTCCTGGGACTTTTGGACCATCCTGTAAATGATGTTATTTTCGCACAATTGTGCATTAAACTTTTTATGATTATCGCTGACATAACATGTGCAACATTTGGTGGGAAACAGGATTTAATAAGAAATGATAAGAAATGTAGGCTGTTACACTCAGCTGACGTATGAAGGTCCAGGTGTTGTTTCACCAGAGTATTATCAGATCATCTAGATCTTTCGATCATAATTGTTACACAGCACTGTTATTTTCATCGTATTTTTTATTTACTTTGGTCATTCATTTTAAATTATTAGAATGCAATAAGTATATTAATTTTAGGTCTTTTTTTTTTCTTTTTATTTTCTAAACAGTTTGTATCTTTGGATAAAGGGTACAATAGTCTAAGAGCGATGCCGTGAGTAAACATAATGTGGAGACCATTTACCTGTTTGTGCTACCATCATTTTAATTAATGTGTGTCTGTGTATATGTGTTTTTTTTTCTTTTCTTTCTATCCACTTTTCCTTTCTTT
Organism: Peronia peronii; assembly: GCA_039654565.1. NCBI lineage: Eukaryota > Metazoa > Mollusca > Gastropoda > Systellommatophora > Onchidiidae > Peronia > Peronia peronii. The sequence continues at coordinate 3,578 of JBCEWB010130150.1, read as the reverse complement.
TCCACTATTCCCTCTCCTATTCGTTGTTTGTTTGTTCTTTTCTTGTTCTGTGTTCCGTCTTTCTCGCAGCCCTTTCGAGTTTGTGTTTACTTTATTTGCCCGCGTATGTATGTGTATGTATATTTTATTTTATTTTATTATTTTTCTTCTTGTTTTAATGAATGTGCTCCCATAAGGTAATGTTCTCTCCGCAGTGGTTTCTTTTACTATTTCTCCATCTCCTCCAGCCAGTGCTGTTTGTTATTTTCTGGTATAGATTTGTTTGACAGTCTTTGTTCATTCTTCTGATACCTGTGATGTTTTTTGTCTCATCTGGTCCAAGCCAAAAAGCACTTGTCCAATTTCACAGTCAAGTGACTTTGCCAAGTCTGTCACAGAAAGCAAGAATGTCCATGTTTCTCCTTTCCCAAAATAAATAGTCGTAGAGAGCACAGAAATGAGATTACAGACCTAAATCTTTCAGTCAGAGGAAATTACCTTGACACGATATCAATATTTAATGCTGTCACAACATTTTATTGTCAGAAGTAATAGTATTAAAATCATGACCACCTCGCTAATATAACACCCGAGAAGTCGATTGATCTGAAGATAGCAATGACAAAAATCGACGTTATTCCAATGGATGCTGTAATGGTTCATTCTTGATACGACATTTAATTGCAACAGTTTTTCTTGATTTTGCCTATTTCTTAAGACCATTCCTGACATTTAAGTCCACTTGAGGTTGTGTGTGAAGGTATGTATGCCTTATTGACTGTAAAACGAATTTCCGTTTGAGGACAACTAGAGTTTATCTTAATCTTTATCTTGAAAGCATGTGACCTATGGGAAACTAATTGAATTACAATTTTCAAATGATCCAATTTTAAACTCCAAGAAATAACGGAAAGCCGGGTGGAAAGATATGGTCCACAGGATTGAAAGATACACACACATGACTGACCGAATACATAATTGAGGACATTCACGGTGATAGTCATGATAGTTTTACATGAGAACTTAAGTTCTAAGAGTATAATAAACATAATCGTCAGTTCTGGGCTGCAAGGCACCCTGTAGTGATTAAGAATGCAAATATAATACTGTGCTGTTTTTACATAGAGACTTTATACCGTGCATCCTCCAATCAACCTTTTCGCATAGTTCTACGCCTCAGAGTATAAGAATGCTCGTAATTCCAAAGCTGAATTTACATCTCCATATCCAGCTCCCTTTCCCGGAATCAAATGAAATTAATAACATAAATATAACCTCATTTATTCTTAAATTATCCATGTATGTACCGAATGCATTGAATGTATCAAGCGTCTTGACCGGCTATTCCATTTTCCGTATTACTTTATCATCACGATCGTTCCACAACTGCCCAAAAATTCTGAGGTTTCGAGCCATGGTGTTGGCCATGATCACCACTATACAAGTATCCTACTTACTAAAACAGTTTGTGCAATACGTATACAATATTTCAATGTCGTCTACCACATAAACATTATCATATGTTGTAATTCTTCTTTGCGCAAAACAGGTTTATCCATTTCCTGAAAACAGCCAATGCTGACTAGAGTTATATGACATATCCCAGTCTTTTTATTGGGTGAAACTGTATCGTATATTTCACACCCACGATTTCTAAACCTTCTAGTCAATCTTGCAATGTGTCTTGGGTCCTTTTAATGCATTATATTATGATCTCTGTGCCAAATAGTTATTATTCAAAGTAGATGTATAATTAAATCAGTTTCTTCCCTCTCTTTTACTTTTCTTTGGTTTTCTATATTCTTTCCATGAAACATTCATGCTATCTAATTTTCTTCACAAACTCAAGATGCTATTGTTTGATAGGAGTTACAACAGAATATCCATGTTAACCTAATCCTCCCCCTCCCCCCTCCCCCCAAAAAAACAGAAAAAACCCCCGAAATTTTCTGTGTTACGAAGACAGGAATGTAAGGGCTGAAGGTAATGAAATAAAAAAAAAAAAGAGAAACGTGCAATTTGTCCAATACCTTTGGAGATATGCCAGCCTAATGTAAGAGTTTCTATCGGCACTAGACGTCCAAAATACATAAATAAAAGACTGCTGTTGCAGATTTATATTGTTGGAACGTGGGCAACTGATTGGCAAGATATGTCTTTAGCCTGGACGTCTTCCCTCTCTGAATGCAAGAGAAGACATATAATTCAGCTTCGTAGCCACTCTTTGCTGATTGTCTCTGAAGGCAAAATAGCCTTTTTGAAATGCCATTGAAAAAAATGTCGAATAATTTTGTTCTCCTCTTACAGATGAATCGAAGGAAGAGGAAACGCAGGCAGAAATCACCGGAGACATTTCACCTCCTCTCTTTCTTTATCATCTTGTATCTTCTAGCCATTCTTCACTCCAGGGAAACAGTTAGGGCAAATGTCATTTATTCCTTACATGAACTAAATGCAAGCATAAAAAAGCAAGATTTGCTCGCCTCTGTTATTGATTTAGCAATAAGCTTTATTCGTTTTGAAACTTCTAACCATTTGCACAAACTATATTAAAGATGTAATACACCGTAACTTACTTCGAATGCGTGATTTTCAAGATGGAATGTCTATCTTTAAAGGAAGCTTTTTATGTCTCACAACATAATAAAATAATTTTTAATGCAGAAGAAAGTTTATGAAGGCTCTTACACCAGCTGATATGTCTTAAAACATGATTTAATTTATTAATGAAAAAGACTCTTGTGATCTCTCTTTTTTCTTATATAAATTATTGAAAGCTCGAAACTGGAGCTGACATAAAAATCAGGACACATTATTTTATTATATTGATGCCATGTTGCTGGTATTGCTTTTCATTCAGTTAAACACAGCTCAGTAGACTCTCTACAATTACTGGAAAAGACATATCTTAAGGACAATTATTCTGATGCATAAGAACCTGATTTTAAGTCCTATAGTTGAATTTCTGCTCCAGTCATCAGCGTGATCAAAGATTGTCAACAGCATCTGTCAAATATGAAAAATAACGAAATTTCGTTTCAAGAGCCCTTTATCACTGTATCTTCTTAAAAGTAAACAACAAATTTATTAAAAAAAACAACAACAAACATACATAGATCTACAAAATAAAAATAAAAATAAAAAATCTCTCCCATTCAGAAACCTCATTACCATTAATATTATAGTACAGAAGTTTGGGTGGTGAAAAAGGGAGCGCGCATGGAGGGGTGGACAGGGAAGAGGGGAGAGGAATGAGTTTGGCTATTTCAAAAAAGGAGTAAAAACTTTAAAAACAAGATACGAGAGTGAAAAAGAGAGAGAGAGAGGGAGAGAGAGAGAGAGGTGGGAAAGAAAAATGAGAGAATATATACGGTGACGGTATATTTATGTCTTTCGACCTCCTGCAGTGGTTAGGGAGCGGAGGGGTTGGGGAAGTGATAGAGAGAGGGTGGATTGTATGTTCAAAAGGAAGAGGACGGGGAGGTCAGAAAAAAAAAAGAAAAGAGAGAAACAGAGAGGAGGAGATACATACATAATACATACATACATACATACATACATACATACATACATACATACATACATACATACATACATAC
>JBCEWB010130139.1:0-11251 GCA_039654565.1 Peronia peronii | reverse complement strand
TCTATCTATCTATCTATCTATCTATCTATCTATCTATCTATCTATCTATCTATCTATCTATCTATCTATCTAATTGTATGTCTGTCTCTGCCTATCTATCGCTCTATCTTACTATCTATCCATCTTTTATTTTGTCTGCATGGCAGTTTCCCTTGCCTGCCTACTTATCTTTCAGCCTGTCTGTTAGTCAGCCCGTTCCCCTGTCTGTCTGCAGACAGATACGGGGACACTATAGTAGCAGAGATGAGACAATGAAGACACGGGGGATTCCCCGGTCCTTGACTCGGAGCTACACTCGTTCATCTCAGGGGTATTAGCCTTGGATCTGCGGCTGTCGCTACCTGCCCATCACAATCAAACCATCTGACAAATGAATGGGACTGGCCAGACTAAATACTTCGTTTTCATATAAGTCATTGTCCGGTCAGTCTCCTTTTTTCCTACTTGCACCACCACGTTTACATCAAAACCCCATGGCATAACGGTGTCTGATACCGCTCATGAGAATGTAACGCGTAGACACCTAAGCCAATTGTCACAAATATGCATTTCTTTATAGTTTAATTCTTTTGTAGTTCTTTGTCAAAAGCAAAAACCTCATTACGTTGCCATAATTATCGTAAAGATAAATGGGATGAGAGGGTGTAACAGGTCACTTCTCATACGGGTAATTGCCAAAACTGTAAATATTAAAATACCCTGAACTTCAGCTTAATATATTTGATATGTAAACGATTTAGTGTGATATATCCAAAGATTTATAATTTTTATTTTGAGTCCATCATATAGCTTTTTTTTTTTTTAATCTCCACTTTGAATTCGTGAACCAAACTCGTTAGAGCCGCCCCAAAACTCTAGATAATTCATCGGTGTGTGGGACTTTCTATCGAGACCTAGTTTTTTTTTTTTTTTTTTAAAGGAGAAAGCCAAGCTAGAGCCAATTTAATTTTTTATTGAATGTTGTTAAATCTGGATGTATCAGGAGGCCAAGATATCGCAGCCCCAAACATCATACCTTGGACTGAAATCCCATTAACACTGATCTACTCTATGGTAGGTAAGTTCATGACATACATTGACTGATATTTCTTGAACCTGACTAAATATCGCTTTTAACACCCTTAAGTTTAAGAGCTTCTGTTGACACTTTTTATATTTAATGCTGTTGTTAGGACGATGAGACAGTTTTTTAAAAAATATATTTTATTACAGAGACATGGGTGTTTTAGTTGTTGTTGTTGTTGTTGTTGTTTTGTTGTGGAAGAGTGTGTTTCAAGAAAGATTAGGCTAAACCAGTAAGACGTAACTGGAAGAACTTAAAAAAAACTTCTGCGACTGCGTGAATCGCCACTGTTTCCTCCAATTCACCTCTGAATAATGCATGAAGATTATTAAAGATAAAAGGATTAATGAGAGTAACATTTGTCTTTTATACATGCATTTAAAAGAGGACAGCAATGTAGTCCAACAGCTGGTAGCTGGTAAGGCTGCTTACATTTTTTACCCAAACTGACATCGGTAACTTTAATTGACCCCCTCTCTCCCCCCCCCCCCCCCCCTCCCTTTCTTTTCATTTTTTTTTTAAACCAGAGATCTTTATCCATTAAAAAAAAGGGGGCCAGAGGAGATACAAGGTGTAGAAAGAATTAGGAAAGATATGTTGATTGGACGACATACACATTTTTATCTGTATTTTGGTTTCCTGTGATAGAACACAGAAAACAATGTTCCTTCTGTCAGTTTAAGTACATCATTATCTCCTCTTTTGATAACAGGCTAGTGGACGGCCAAGGTCGGCAAGGATATGAAAGAAGAAAATCTGCGTGAATTCAATGTGGTCATTTTGCCACAGCTATGACAGGTTTATGGATCAACACTGTGGTCAGCACTGGTACAACGTAGTGGCTGGCTGATGTGCAACAGGGATGGGTTCCTGAGAGGGGGGACGGGTTGGGGGGGGGGGGAATGAAGAGGAGAAGGGTGTGAGAGGCGTTTGTCAAGTCATTAGTGTGGGAAAAAAACGAACTGATCAGCTAGCAAGTTCTTTTACACTGCTCATGCTACAGGTGACAAAAACAATCCACAATTTAATATAAAAAATATCGAACAGCACAGCGAGCGAGCGAGTGACTGTGTGTGTTAATGAAACGAAAAGAAAGAGAGTAATCTCTACCATTTTGGAAAAATAACGTATCAGAAAGTTGGCCTCCTCTCTTTTCATATTCATATCTTTTAAAATAATTTAAACCAGAATCAGTCAGGCATTTTACCTCTCGCCTAAATTCCATTCTCATACTGTTTCTGAAGAAATGGATTTATCTAAGTGATAAGTGCAAAACTCGGAACATTCGTGGAAGCAGAACACGGAAATGCTATTCTAAAGCTAAGACATACCTCGCTCTTTCAAGGAAATTGTTTGTGCTCACAGCTCCTCTATAGTTTGTTCTACCTTTTTTTCCACGTGCAGATTTCTTCTTTACTTTTAGCCTTCATCAAAAAAATACATTATATCACGGGTTTGAGGACTGGTTTTAATACCAGAAAAAGCCTCCAGTTTGATACAAGATTTACGAAACTGCAGAGTACATGGTCACATTATTGCCTGCCTTGTAAAGTACGAAAACTAGAAACCAGCCTTTGTGAGTGACAATGTTCACAGATTTCTTCTTTTTTCCCTGAGGCAAATGGGTCGGTCTATTTGTTTTGTGTATGATTTAATGTATGCAAGGTATACATTTTAACATGTAGCTTTTTTTCCAGATGGCCTGACAATGCCCCTTGGCGCCTTATTAGCTTTATTTCTTTAAAACTATTTCACAAAGATCTACTTCATCCTCCTGGATTTAAAAAAAAAAAAAAAAAAAACAAAACAAAAGAAGAAGAAGAAGAAAACAAGCATTCACAGAAGCGTTCGCATCTTCCTGCTAAAAATGCATATTTCATTATCCTTTCATGTAGTAGGTAATATCATATATGAACGAGCAAGTGACTTACATAACTGAATTAGTGTGTCTGTCGTATACTGTTTAATGGCCCATCACCCCGCCGTCAATTTTGGATGTTCTGGAAAACAAAAAAGAACAAAAAAATGATGGCCTTTAAATTGAGTTAATTTACATCAAACATATAATAAAAAGTGTTTCACCCATTTATATGCATGCAATTTTTCCATGGAGACTGAGACCATACTCCTGTTATACAATATTATTTCACCCCCGTCGATTCTATTAACTATAGACAAAGTGGTGTTTCCACCTCGACTGGACAGTCTCTCATGTAATCGACTAATGACATGGTCACAGTTAAGTTCATTCTATTTCAATAGGAACACTGTCAGAGCGTGGTATATGGCATTCTATTGAGATATCCGAGTATAGCATTACGATTTTGAAATCTGTTTGCATCACGAGCATGGATTAATCTTTAGGGTGGGTTTAAAGTTTGCGACACTGAGGGAATAAACCTGCAAAAAAAAGTTCGTGCTCAGTCGAACATTACGTAATGATATAGAGATGCTTAACTGTTCCAAAATACAGAAGCGCATTTTCATTCTGTCTAACCAAATCTATCTCCAGAGTGTGGGAGTTCGCGTACCAATTTAGGAATTCAAACTTGCTCAAAGTTCAGCATCAGTTGTCCCGCTGGCCCCTGTGACGTCCATAATCTGTACACAGACGGAAGACGTCCTTTAATCCCCGGGCAGTGTCAGCAGATCTAGAAGAGTCCCGACCTTGGTGTTACGAGGTCACTTCCGAGACGGACACGGTCGAACAATAGCCCAGGCTTGCCAAGACAAAGACCGAGAAATGAGATGTGAAGATTGCTAGCACTGGCCTGCATTCAGGGTGTATTGCTGTCGGTGCCGAATCGCAGACGAAAGCGAAATGGTCATTTTTGATGGATCTTAACAGCAACAGCTCTATGAAATGATCCTAGACAATTAAAGGCCGTCATTGTTGTCATCGTTGTTCATTCCTGTCCACTCTGACCTAGAAGGTCCAAGAAGTCACTGGTTAAAGTCATAGAACATCCCCCAAAATGGACACGCACTTCCTGGGTCCAGCAATGGCCGTCATTGACTGGTCAACTTTTATCTCACACTCATAGATATTTGTTGATAAGTCCTGATTTTATGAAAATAGTGTTTCGAGACCGGTTTTAATGAGGCAAGAATAAAAATCCGCTTCGCTGCTTCACGGCTGGATCATCAGGAAATTAAAAATTATCATATTTAATATGCCTGTGCAATGTTGCTTTTCAGACGTCTTGGTTTTGTATTTTTCTGTCAAAAGAAACATCAGTACTACAGTTTGTTGAGCCACAAGTGCTCCTGTCTGTCTCTTTGTCTTTTTTTTTTTTTTACGAGTCTGCTGGGACACCATCAGATTCTGTGTATTCAGTAATGTGGTTGGTGGGGGATATGTAAGCTTTGGCTTTATTCCTGTACTGGACGTACCACAGATCACATTTACTTCAGAGCTTTAGTTACTTAATATACATCAGTATAAACTGCACATGGGAAAGACACTTCATACCTAAAACAACAACATTACAACACTATTTCTCAATGCAGGAACACTAAGTGAATTCCTATTACTACCGACTAATTTCACAAAATAAGAATTGGGTGTCTGTATAGACTAAGTTGCACCGATGGGACTGGTCAAAGCGTTGCAGGCTGAAGTAAAGCACAAGGGCCCTGTGAAGAGGAGACATTTTTCTGCGGTCGTGTGTTGATTCAGCGTCTGGCGAAAGCCGTCCACACCATTCACATTGTAACTGGGTGCGGCCACTGTCTCTGCTGCTGCTGCCTCCCAGTTGATGAGATGATAGTGGGCAAGAGTGCCCGGTCCAGCAAGTTTTGATTTTGTTGTTTGTCTGTCCATTGTCCCGCAGGTGTGAAAGACTGGACCAGATTAATCTTGGCTTTAATCCACGGCAGCTGTGGTGGCCTGAGACCCGGGGCGGATTGGCTGGTATCTGTTGGGCAAACAAGAGAAGGCTGTAGGGATAACGTGAAACAAATACAGGATGGTGCCCGGAAAATTAGAGTTCAGAGGCTGTGGGGACGGCCAGCTACTTGAGCCTGAACAAAATCGAGCTCGAGAATGTGAGAGATAAACACTAAGGGGGAAAATGTACGATTCTAAAGAGAGACTAGCAAATAGAAAGTAGAAAACATGAGACGAAGATAGGGATAATTAAAAGAGACCCGAAAAGGGGAATGAGGTTAAAGCAACAGGGTTGTTATTGTTTATTCTATAGATAATCTAGGTACGAAAATAGAAACTTCACTTAAAGTTATCAATTTACTTTGTTTTAAAGCAGAACCAGTAACATTTAATGAGGAGCAAATGGATTAGCTATTTTTTTAGGGATAAACGCCAGCCTATTAAACATTGAACAAGACAAGACAGACAGTCTTAAATTAACTTGGAAAACTGAAATTAGAAAGGAGAAGTCCAAGGCGACAGTGAATTAAGAGTAGGAAGGGATGTTGCTATTGAACAAAACCTGTTATGATACAAATACTTAATCAAGACGACAAAGACTTAAACGCAAGAAATTCTTATGAACTGCAGAATTCCGACCAGGAAGTAATTTGTGAGATGCGAGAACTGAAACAGATCTTGAAACCAGGAAATATAAATTGAAAGTTTCCTTTGAAAGCGCTGTTTCAGTGCCGGCTGAGAAGGGAATTAAATGAATGACAACATGAGTCCACTTGGGCCTCACAAAGAAACAACACAAAGTCTGAAAGCCACCTTTGGGTTTTGGGATCATCGCTCAGGGCTACAATTTGAGTCCAACTTCGACTACTTCAAGTCAACCTTTTCCAAACGTTCTCACCCCAATATTGTTGGAAAAAAAATTATCATCCGGTTTGAATGAAACGACACAGCCTTATTTTACTGGAAAAAGGAAGAAATCGTCTATCCCTCTCGCCCCCACTTTTATTTCATTGGCGGTAGTTCACTACTGAAAATAATGTTAATCCAAAGATTTGAAATAGAAATTGAAACTCTCTCAAAAAGGCACACGCAAGTATTCATTTTCTTTATTTGTTTCTTTTTTTTTCTTCTTTTTTTTTTTTTTAGTTTTTGTTTTTGTTTTAATTGGGATTTTGTCCTCTTGAAATTGTGTGGGGACAGTGTCATTTTTCTTTCTGTGCCTCTCCAACAGCCAGGGGCCATAACAAGGAATAACCATTACCTCGGCCAAAATAAAAACTGGGCGATAGGAAGTGAAAGGGGGAGATAATTATGTCTGGACGATACTCAGAATTAACTCCCTGGGATTTGAGGGTGTGGATGCTGATGCTGAGCTGGGTAGTGGCTTTCTGTGTTGTCTGGAGCTCGTTTTCCACAATCTCCTTGAATGTCTTGGGAGGTCAGCAAGAGCCATGGGATGAGGGAGAAAAGCTAGAGGGGAAAACAAAGGGGTGCGCGAGGGGTATCAGAGGAGTTGACTTGCTCACTAACTTGTTCTCTATAGTTCACATTTCAATGATGCTTCAAGGTAATACCAAATCAGCGAAAAAGCACTTGTCATATACTGCCATTTAGAACAAAACTGTGATTTCTTGAACACACACGCGTACATACACTAATGTACACACTTACACAAAAATACACATACACTCACACTCAAAATAGCATTATGAAAACAATAATCTTCCGAATGTTTCAAGGGACATTTTCAGGATTAAAGAACAGAACTTGAGGACAGTGGGTGGGGAGTATTTGGGGAGGGGGGAGGGGAGTGTTTTGGGGGAATAGAATGGGTAAAGACAGAGAGGGAAGGAGGTAGGGGGAAGAGCGACGGAGGATTTTTGCATTTTGCCGTTCAGATCATTTGCCCTGGCAGATTGCATTAATGATTCATTTGGGGAAGCTCAAGTCAAGTTCTCTGCGAGGCATTAATTTGTATCCAGTGTGCGGCCATGATGCTGTGAAGATTCAGGCAAACATCGAGACACTTCTGACACAATTAAGAAAAGAATACAGGTTTGAAAAAAGAATGGAATGTAAATGAGAGAGTTTTAGAAATTACGTGTATCAGAGACAACCTTATCAAATTGCAGTAGTTTTTCTTGACTCTTGTCTTGTTCTGATGCTACTCGTATTCGTGACATTTAAGTCTATGTGGGTAGATAGTCAATGTACATATGAACCGATGTACAGTGTCGCACTAAATATAGTTTAACAGAAACTTATGCAAATGTCACAGATACATTAAAAACTCATTATTACAATATAATTTAGTATTTATCTAATATAGGTTAAAAAAGTATGTATATCTTATTTCGGGATATTCATCCTCTTGTTGTTCTTTTTTGAAAAAATTGCTTCGCAAATTAAACACACACACACACACACACACACATATACAACAAGCAAATTAGACACATTCATTGTCCCCTGAGTTTCTACAACGCATGGCTCTATGTAGTCGTATACACTGCGCTTTTGTTTGATATCACATCTGAAATGTTGTCCAATGTAGTTGTCCTAACTTGAGTAAAAAGCCTTATTAATAACATGACGTATAATCACTGTGGCCCATGTCAATATAACTGGATACTTTATCACAATTTTGGTGTGATAATATTTGTACTGTGTTGGGAAATGAATGACGTCTTGTTAGTGTGTGATATGTTTGTTGCTGTCCAGGTTTTGATATCTCACATGACATAAAATAATTTACTGACAAGTTTGTTTAAAAGTTTGAATAAACACACACACACAGACACACCACCCCTTCACGCACACAACACACACACAGGTTCAGTGAACCTGCTTTCTTAATTACTTCTCCATTGTCACAAGAGAGTTAAAGTTATTTAACACGAACTTTGCTTCCGGTTTCTCAAACTGGCTCATGCAGCACATCTCGCCAGAACTTTGCCATATCCAGTGTTGAAGCTTGAAACATGCTCTATCAACTGTGAAAGTTTCATGCTTTCCTCATTAATTTGCACAATTCGAGGTTTTTGCGCTCATGACTGACTCGACTAATTGTCAATTGACATTTTTGAGGCTTAGAAAGGGCTATATAAAACCTAAGCAGTTTTCCGCTTACAGAGAAGTTACCATGTTTTGTTTTGTTTTTTGCAAATGGAAGTGTATCAGAGAAAAATGTGCTATGCTCCGGGATCTTGGGTTATGTTCATGCATCATATTATCTAAAAGTAGTGATTCTTCAGAACTAATCAGTTACGCCAGTAATCTGGGGGTTCATTCAGCATTATAATAATGTCTAGATATTCTGAGGTGAGGGTACAATTCCAATGTTCCCATAACTTGAAAATCAAACCCCACTTTGAGGTGTTTTTTTTTTTTAAAGAACGATAGAGTGGCACAGTGGCCTCTTCGCCCGAAACGCGAGCCCATCATAGATATAACAATATAACTAGACCTCGCGCGGCCTCTTTTTCGCTATTGGTGGCCATGTCCTAATTTGAGCGATCCTCGTGGGGCTGAACTATAGGAGCCTATCGGGTTTTGGAAAGAAACAACTGAAAACACGGGGTGGGTAAGAAATTTAGAGCTCTAAATGTTTTAAGTTTGTCACTCACAGTGAGAAGTTTTAGTCGTAAATTTCCTCCCCACCCCGTGTTTTTAGTGCGTGTGTGTGTGTTTTCTATATTCGCTTCCTTCCGTAGTGCTGTCGGGTGCCTGCCTCTGAGCGCCGACGCTCTGATCAAATTGGATCGGCAATAGTTCCTTCTTTTATACACTTGCGTCTAAAGACAGAACGTCAGTCGGGCTATTGCGCATGCGTGACATGATATCATACCACGCGAACTACCGTCACGTAGTTTTGTAAAAATGCCATTTCTCGTAGAACGGTCAGCCGGGCTTCGATTGGTTGTCTATTTTGGTGAGGTGTTGCTAAATATAGAAGTGGGTATATGCCGTATTCTTGTCAGTTTCCAAAGCATTTAGCGTCTAAATCTCCTTTTTGCTTGCGTTTTGAGTTGCGATCAAATATGTAGATCTAAATTATATACTGTACACTTAGCAAAACTGGAGGTAAAATTCGTGATCTCTGCACTCAGGCTAAGCGTGCTCGCGTCCATAGACTTAGGCTATGTGATGACAAGCACTAAGTAGATCTAGGTCAGCCTCTATAACACTACTATTTTACTCCGATCTGAGTCAGATAGCGCTACTAATCTGGAGGCACACAGAGATATCAAATTTGGCATATTCTCACTTATTACTAAGGTATTTTTCTTGAAAAATTTTGCTTTCTCCTTTTATTATTATTATTTAAATTTCTTCACTGAAACTATTTTTTTTTAAAACTGAAGACTTCCAAAGCACTAGATGTAGTTTAGATCTAGATCTAGATCTGGAATTTAAACCTAGATCTAGGCTAGATCTAATACTTTGGACATTGGACCAGACATAAGTAGAGCATACCCAAGAGAGAAAACTAATACAGGCCTATATCGGGCTTTATATATATATGAACCATGGTTATTTCCATGAATGACAAACAGACGTTAGATCCAGGTCTACGCATGCTGTAAAACATAGATCTATGTAGCCCTGACCTAGGCAGCAGTTTCCTATTGCGGCTGTAAGTATTTCGTCTACTATAGAAACCCGAATGCAAACAAGAAATGACGCGCAAAAAGAGACCTCTTCCTTGATGTAGACTTGGATTTAAATCGGGATTGAATCTAGACCTTATCCAGACAAGAATAGTTCTTTCATAAAAGTGGCACAAAGCACTTTGAAGTCTTGAAAACAATGACCAATTGGACTCAGTCGGGCCGTAGATCTAGATAGATTTACCGTCTGTGGGTGGAATATCTCAATTTTTCTGTTAGATCTAGGAGTCTAGAATGCATAGAAGCTGTAAGCGTTAAAAAAAATTCACTTGTTTTTATCTTTTGATGGTTGTTTGCTTGTCCATTATATCTGAAATAAAGACGAGTTGATGAATTTCGGCTGGAAAAGAAAACGCAAAAATGTTTACATTCGTTACCGGCACGCCGTTTGATCCAATTTCCCATGTAAGTACAGCTGATTGACGTTTCCGCACATGCGCATTAGGCCGGCTGACCTTCTGTCTGTAGACGCATGTCTTTTATATTGTAATGTCTTTGAGCCCCTTCTACAAGCTTCCGTCTCTCCCCCTTCTGCCATTTTTTTTTTTAAAACCACTTCTTTGTTTTTCTCTCTCTCACATAGTAATTCTTATCTGCCGTTCTCTCTGACTGCATTAAATAGACATGCACATGCAGAGTATAGAAGAAGAACCGGGTGGAGGGGAGAGGGGGGAGAGGAGGTGGGGGGGGGGGACCAAAACACAGTGTCTCACACTGACACACACACACACACACACGCACACACAGACAGAGAAGCAAACAAGAGATTGTCATCACAAAAGATAGACGTTTCTCTCAAACACTACATAGAAGTAAATGTCATAGTTTTTGTTTGCTTTTTTTTTTTTTTATTATAATCCTATCTATGGTCATATTGTGGCACTGCTTTTCATTAAATTTTGAATCTACTGGGATTAAATATGCAGATTTTAAAGTGTGAATTTGTATTATTCCTCGAAATTTATCGTTCTATACACGATACCAGAATCCTTTGGCCATCATTTACAATAATATCATATCCGAGACAATTGAAACAGACAGCAGTGCCTATGTCGTAATACACATCATGCAATATTATATATACGTATACATTATATATATATACAGACAGTCGTCGACTTACGATCTATGCGACTTATGACTGATTGACTTTATGACCATCTGGTTCGCAGGAATCACTCTCGCTTGCCGTTGTAATTTGGTATGTTTCAAACTGAAATGTTTTCTATTTTTGACACCTGCATTTTATATTTTTGTATGTTTTGCACATAATAGACGATCTGTACTGTAATATGCAGTGTTGGACTTAAATCTTAAAGGCATAAAAATTTAAAGAAAGAAAAAGCCAACGTCTAAAGAACGAAAATGAAATAAAGAACTGAGAAAATCTTGATGAATATGACTTTACAGTGATTACAATATTATACACAGCATAATATACTTAAAGTAATTTAACATAGGCCAGCTAACGACTATATATATATATATATGGATGGATGGATGGATGGATGGATGGATAGGTTAATGGCTGGATAAACAGACGGACGGAGGAAGACAGACAGACAGACAGACAGACAGATAGATAGATAGATAGATAGACAGATAGATAGATAGATAGATAGATAGATA